>CAJPVJ010000383.1:2787-18347 GCA_905397405.1 Oppiella nova
TAAATAGTTTTCATAATACCACACAATTCTGTACATAAACTGTAAGCTTTACAATGCAATGTTATATGGCTTATAACTTTTATCATGTTCATTTTAAATAAGTAATTTTTGTGTTTTTCTACATCATATATTAACTTTATTTTATGGTTAAATTATTATTAAGATAGGACAACATTAGTTAGAGTACCGACATATCCTTTTATGTGATTACGCACAATGGTGCAATTTTTGCATGCCTTACAAACTTACTTTATACACACTTAGTGAATGGCCCCCAGACAATATCTGCGATTCATTGATTGAATAATTAAATTAAAAGAAAATGAAAACTCATTTCACGAGAAAAGACATATAATTTACTCTCGTTTCATGCCATTATCTAATGCATCGATTTTTAAGTATGAGTTGTATTTCTCATACGATTCCCGCATATTATATGCGCTAATATTTTGCACATATTTCTAACGCATTGCTAATTAATAGAAAGCGTAACGAGTAATGCATTTAATTAATATAAATATATTTTCATGCGACAAATCGTATGCGAAATGGGTTTACATATGCGTGTAATCACTGGGTTTTATACGATTACATGTAATGTATGAAAATATACTAAAAATATATGATGTGTTCAAAAAGGATTATACAATAATTTTTATTTATATATGATATTGCCATAAAAATTTATCATCAGGGAAAGGCATGTTTGCGTTACAATCGTATTGCAGATATGATACGACAATATTATGTATGATTAATACATACAATGATATGATAGAGAATATTCTGTACACACAGTATTTGGCAAATAAAACAACTTTATATTTCTGTTAAAACAACTCGTTATATACACAAAACAAAAAAGTTTTTGCGTCAAAATATATATCAAATTATTTATCATAGACTTGAATGCAATCCACAAATCAATTACATTAAATCAGTTGACAAATAATAAGTGGAGTCGAGACGGAGGTGGGGGTGGAAAAGCATGTAAGAGTGGGGGCTGGTAGTTGTAAGATATGATATATCTATACAAATATCGGTTACAAAAACATTTTCTTCTCTCCACTAATCATAGAGTGAATAGTATTTACTTAAGTTATAACCGAAAAGTGCATACATTTTGCTTCAATAGAAGCAAAGTCTTTACAATTCATTTTCGTATTATGTATTTGATATCAAAATTGTATTAAAGGGAGAGAGAGAGAGAGAGAGAAAGACGTGCATTGAAAGCAATACCTAAATATAAGGTATATTACACTACTTTCTGAGCTATAAATGCAATTCAATAGCAGTTTTATTATATGTACAGCGAGTTTGACGATGAGATACACTATTATATAATTGTTTTGTTAAGCTTTTCGTAGTGGAGACTAAACTCTAAACACTCGGCATAAGACGTATACAGAGATTGGGCTGTAATTCCCTGTAAAAGATATATTCATTTATCTCATTGTGTTTTGTGTATACAGTATATGAAAGATACTGAATGCTATGCTACACATCCCTGTCCCCCTCCCCCTACCAGCACTGGCATACACAGTGTGCGCATACAACTAAATTGGTGACAATAGTATCTTATTGTGTAGTAAACGGTTAAAGAATAAGACTTTTGAGAGAGAGAGAGAGAGAGACCGTTATATAACAGAGAAAACACAAGTTTTTTAAATAAAAAACTACTGATTCTCTCGAAGCGGTGGTTGTCGTCGTCGACTACCCATCCCTTATAAACCAGGAATGGTATCGACTTTTTTTGCACATAACGGCTCCCAAACACACCATACAGTCATAGCCTTTTCCGAGAGATATATATCGATCCGATGTACCAAATATTCATTCCTCTCATACACTGGTATATCGCAGAGCACTGGGAGTCTGAGCACAAGGCGTTGGTTACCAATACACTAATACACGAGCGATATATGGCATACCAGGCGCTGGTATATTCATCTCCCGATGTCTAATGTGTACGGCGTTTGTGTCGCGCAGATAGTCTTATTCACTACCAGTGCTGGTCATTAGCAGTGAGTGCGAGTGTGTGTGTCATTGCATACCACATACCAGTGCCCATATCCATCGCATGGCATCCATGTCCTCTCAGTTATCACTGGAGATGCTCTGAGAGTGAGAGAAATAAATACTCGTATTTCGCAGAAAACAGTGGAACTGTATGTGAGAGATGGAGAAGCTGTGAGAGAAAGAGCTCAGCGATATATACAGTGAGAGCACTGGTAGCTGAATGGCAGTGGTGTATGTCCTGCTTACATAGAGTGTGTAATAATAAACAATTGTAGAAAAAAGCAAAACTTAATCCCATTTTTTGCTATACTATTAAAAATTAAGTGATTTTTTCGTAACAAAATTGTGTTTTATGTGAAAAACTATTTACACTTTTAGTCGCGAATTGTATCCAAAAAATACTATTTTAGTGCTTCACGTGTGACAAAATAAAAATAAAAACAATACCCAAATATACTACTAATTATGGATCGCAACAGCATTTTGTTGGCAACGCTAGTCGTGTTAAGCGTTTTAATTGTGTCCATACAGTCAAAGGTAAGCCATGTATTTAATATCAGTGAAAGTAATTGTTATATTTTTGTTGTGCATTTAATTCAGTTAATGTATGTTTTTTCACTCGTAATCTCTACACAACGAGACACAATACAAACAGTCAATCGTATAGTCAATAGTCGATACTCTCAGTATTGGTTTGGAAATTAAATATATTGTTTCCATTAGTGACTAATTCGCGATCTCCCAGTCCTCCAGTTCCCACTGTCTCTATCGCTACCAGTAATGTACTGTACAGTAGATATCAGTACACTATTCATGGCGTTAAAATAATATAACTTAATAGTGTTCATAATTACGTACAGTATTATAAATTATTTTACTTTAGCATTTTAAAATAATATTTTTATTACCTAACAAAATTAACAGTAATTTAATCTGGTATATACATAATTATTGGTGTACACTATACCGAGAGTAAATAGTAGTATCTATCACTGGTTGTGTAATGAGTTTTCGCGGATTTCTCTATAAATTTCAATCAGAAAATCTATTTTTATATTAGGGATTACAAAATATTAAGCTTGTATACGATAATTAAAAATAGCTTTAATACTAAATAGGATTTAGAAAGGCAAACAAAATTTTTATATCATATTGTATTTTCTAAAAATCCATTATAAACTCAAAACTATTTATTACATAAAAATTGTAAACCAGATTTTGTTGTCTATCAAAATAAATCTACGAATAGATTATTTATTAGCAATATAAAATATATATTTCCATAAAAACCATTACGAATGCATGCAATGACTACATAATACACGTTACGATTGAATATTGGGCACAAAAAAAACTATATTAGCAATGAATTCATTGCTAGACATAAATAATATATTATTAAAATGGAAAATACTTTTATTCACACAACTTATCGATTTTAGCGTATATTTCTCATACAAATAGCGACAATATTTTCCATCAATTCCTATGATTTATGGCATTATATTGCTCTATATTTTTACATTTATTTACGATTCTTATATTATTTATATACATTACGAGCTTATTATGATTACGATTATATATAAAATATATATATATAGCTGTGTTTATATGTAATGTATGTATAAATCTATATAAATAGCACCACAAGTACTCGTGTCCAGTGGTCCAGAAATGTCCGGTACATAAGCATAAGGTCTGTGGCACGGATGGTAAACTCTACGATTCCAGATGCCATTTAAGGTATGCCTACTTTTTCACTATTTTTTATATACGATACAGATAACGACCATTGCCTACCATTCCCCACACTTATTAGTGGCACTTCTAATGCCGGAAATACTTATATATTATATTTTATTTTTCATTTCGCGAGTAAAGTATATATAAATTGAATTCTTATCTCAAAACTTATACTCTCTCCACTCATTTAACAGTGTTATCCGTTGCTCTCTCTCTCTCTCTCTCTCTCTCTCTCTCTAGGCTTTCCCTTTCTATTTGCTGAGGCATTTAATACACAATTTTCTTGTTGTAAACTTTTCGGTAACAGTTATATTAAATAACAGTTCTCTCTCTCTCTCTCTCTCTCTCTCTCTCTCTCTCTCGTATCATTCAATATGCGAAACATCAGCTGCACCGACAGCGTAACAGCACTGGTATGCCTGATCTCGAGTAACTGTCACCACTGCAGGCAATATACAAATCTATCAAAAATATCTAATTAATGGTTCGAGTGTTTGAAGTGTTGTGTCATTTACGGCAACATTATATACAAGTGTTTGCGAAGTGTTTATAGTGTTTAGTGTTATGAGAAAAATGGGATTCACTTCTGCCATCGGAATCGCGAATTGAATTACATTTTCATTAATATGTAACAAAATTTTTATGAAATCTCAAGAATATTCTGTATGAGTATATGAAAGCATAGAAAAGCTACAAAAAAAACTTATGGATTTATAAACTCTTTATATTTATTTTTTCTTGAGATACAAATATATATAATATGTAATGTGTTTCACATCTAATGGTATTTGATATTAAAATTCAAAAACTTTTTTGCTGCTGAAGACTAATGTATTTTTTGCTGAATTAATGTCTACTCTCTTATTGAAAGAGTATTCGCCGAGCATTTGAATACATGAGACCTTATTATTCAATAGTGATATTTGATATGCAGTTATGGAGAATATTTTGTGCAGAATATTCTATAGTATTCAATATATTCTCAGTCCTAATGTACGGAATATTATTGCTTAATATGTATTCAATTGAGAATCGATGACCTGATAGAGGGTCTGGGGATCTATGAATGGGTGGATAAAAAATTTTATTTTTCACATTACACTCAATATTATATACGAGTATTTATAAGTGAGTTATGAGAGAGAGAGAGAGAGAGAGAGAGAACTGTTATTTAATATAACTGTTACCGAAAAGTTTACAACAAGAAAATTGTGTATTAAATGCCTCAGCAAATAGAAAGGGAAAGCCTTACACAATACTTATGCAAAAGGGTAGACAATAGGCGAACAGTTGCATAACATTCCACTTTAGGCTACCGTTCCCATTGAATTGGGAAAATATGTGAATAATTTTCGCTAACATAATATTATCGACGATAAGAGTGCACTTCCTGTACATCTAATGGCAATCAATCATTAGTTACCGCTTTTTAAGGGCCAGTAATTTGATAGCAATTATAAGTCAATTACTATGGCTGTCATCAGTCTATAAGGCAATGCCCACCCACTCCGACTACCAGTCCCCACGTCGGGAAAGCCTGCATATATGTGTAATACACACGATATTAGAAGTCATGCCACGACCTACCAGTTCCATCGAAAGTCAGTCAATTTGAAACAAATTTATAATTATTTTTACAAATATTTTTTGTCTCTCAAGAGATGTGTCTATAAAACGAAAACTAAATGTCTTTTGAAAAATAGTTTTAAGAAATCGTTTCTCAAGAATACAACAAATATAACAAACAATTACTGTTAAGTCTACCATAAGAATACACATACCGTTCCCTTTAGTCCAGAATAAACACATATAAGTGCACCTTACGTAACACTATTTACCTACCTGTCCCTCAACAGCACATTAAACAATACAAAAACAAATTAATACGATCATTATCATTAAGCGCTTAACACATACCTACCATACCGTTCCCGTATTGCATAACAAAAGCACTTAATACCCCTAATAATGATATCACAATATCCTAACTACCGGTGCCTTAAAATTCATTGATTACCCCTAACAGGAAGATCGCGTGCCTGACAGACAACAGCCTGAGAGCCGCCCATCCGGACCGGTGTACCCGCGACGAGGAGGATGGAGGGGCTGCCGGCGCCCAAACCGACGACAACGCCGGCGCCGACGACTCGCTCAACGAGAACACGGGCGCCGCCGATGTGGACGACTGTCTGCCCAAACAGTACGACCTCATGAAACAACAACTGCTCACCAAAAGTATGTCATTTCATAATCGATATATCGATGTCACAGACAATTGGCTGGCAAACAGCTATTAATATTGTTTGTATAACCGATACATGAGTATCAAGCACAAGTTTCGGGGCACGTAAAATAATTTGTATTTAATTTATACTTTAGATATTTTTTGGAAAAATAAATATGCCTAGCTAAACAAGCGTAAAAAATTATAAAAATAAATATTAAACTAGGATTAATATTTGAAATTTGTTATTTGCATATCGGATATAAGCGTTAAATATTTTTTATTTAATCTTGCATAAATAACTTTTATATTTTACGCAAACATGTTTTAATGAATAGGCAAAGGGGCTGGTAAAAAACTATTTGAATATGAATACGGTATTGCATACAGAAATATTTAAAAATTAAAATAATTCAAAAAAATTAATACCTTTAATATTTCACCCAAATTCCTTAGTAAGGTACTTTAATAAATTAATAATTATACTAACACATTGCTACAATAGCATAAACATGTTATTACACCCTATTAACAAGCTTACTTAGTGCAAGTCTATGTGTTTTTATGAATGTTTTAGACATTTATGGGAATTAATTTCATAATACACTAAATAATGCCATAAAATGCAGTTTTATTTGAAATAATTGTCGGGCGGGTAGGGGTTGACGGGAGGAATGAGGCGTCAAAAATGCACTAATATTTATATGACCTATCATTTAGGGGACCCTAATGTGTGAAAGACCATTTTATGCATTTGTAAGCTCCGGTACTGTGAAAAGTACATTTGTATTAAATCTACAAATTCTTAGGGGGTGTGGCACTCAATGGGAGGTTTTCGCTGAACTGAAATTGTGATACCATTCCTCTACACCAGAATAGTATCAGATAAGCCATGATTAGATTAAAACAAGTAAAATATACGGTACTATATAATACAGAATATTCTGTGGAATATATTAATGTTTGTGGTCAACCGCCAGTGCCACAGCCCATGGCTACCCCTCAGCAGTGAGCGATATAATAAAGGCAATAAAACTAAGGCTTTATTTTAAGGGTTACGCCAAATGTGTACACAATTTGCGGATTTAATGAACAGAATATATGCCATAACTTTCTCTCCCTTTCCATCTGTTTTCACTCTAATATGTTTTACCACAACTCGTATGATAAGTGAACGGCACTCACACACACAGAATCGTAGCCGTATTCTGGCACTCAATGCACTGGTATTAATATACTGTATATTACTTTTTATACAATATATATAACACAAACCACTCTCAGCTCCCCTAACCTCACCTAACCTCAAGTGTGGGGCCAATAGTGAGACCAACTGTTTTCCATGTGTTACGAAGTGCTGGTTCTCCATACGAGATGACAGAATGACTTATTATGAGTGCTATTGTCTGCCAATATTTGGTGCCATTTCTGACGGAATATTCGCCACTATTTTTACTATACATTACTTTTTCGTGTATCGATTTTGTAGTCTCCGATGAGGAGAGAGACAGTCGAGAGAGAGAGAGAGAGAGAGAGAGAGAGAGAGAGAGGACTTATATACAAGTTATATACAAAATATCTTGCACTATAGGAATGCCATGAAATGTACACAATTTTTATGGCACTCCAGAACTCCCTATACACTAAACAACAGAATAAGATTCCTAAAAGAAAATTCATTATTCAAACAATGATTGCAAATAGCGTTGCACTCACTCTCTCTCACTCCCTATCTCCACATTCCCATCGAGAATATTCACTGAATATTATTTCAATAATAATAAGAAATAATAATAAAACAGTATAAATGAAAAAATAAAAGTTTGAGATTAGAATAGTGTGCGTAAATATAATATTTTGTATATTTATCTATGCATTCAATATTCTCGCAGAATATTCTCTATTATTATTCTAATAATACTTATAATAATAATAAAGCAATGAATTGGTAGCGAAAGGGAATTATTGAAAATAATTTCGCAGACTATTTGCATAATTTATTCATCATATCTATGATAAAAAGTATTACAACACATAGACAGAAATGAGTTCACATACAGAATATTCTGTAGAAAACACAACTGTTTATTCACTTCACATCTCTATTCATAAAATAATGTAAATCTTGAGTTAATCTAATAAAAACCCCTATTCTTATACACAGAATATATTCTGTATATACTGTATATAGTGAGCGTTAATATGAGAAATCTTGAGTTTGTCTCTGAATTCTTGAGGGGTAGTAGGGCTGGTGGTAGGGGCTGGTAGTCTAAACAGTATATTTAATGGGCTAACAATTTCTTTAAGTAAAGGCACTTGAATTGCGTGAATGCGAGGCATTATTCACTATATCTATACGACGGGCACCAGTATTGTATGAAAACAGCAGGAAATGCTATTATAGTATTAAATTCAATGACTATTCCTCTGCCATAAAAATACAACTAAAAGTTTGCTGCTTTTTTATCATAGGGTTTGAGCATCAAAGGGGAACTGTATGTCTATTTAGCAAAGGGTGGGCTCTCAGTTTTATGTGGCTAACAATAACAACCAATTTTCAGATACAAAATAATAAATATAAAACAAAATTCTTATACTTTTTATACAGAAATTTTGAGAAAACATAAAAGTGATCGCATTTTATGAATTGCTTTTATCGGTTGTCATCAGAATATTCTGGATATATATTCTGTGTCCAAAATATATTTTGACATAATATCTCAATTTTAAATTTTTTTCAATATTGAACTCAAATGCCTGTCACCCTCCCGTTCCCCCTATATGTCTATCACACGGTAAATCCATCTAACAATACTTGAGCTAATATACCACTCCATTGTCAAGTGACACACGATATCTACCAATTAGTCTATACATGCTATCGAAATACGAGAATAATCCTTGATAAATACACAGAAAATGCACTGTTAGGGGGAAATGTATCTCCAAAAAAAACTATTTTTATATAAAATTTATTTAAATTTATAATAAATGCCTAGCCATTATACAAATGTATGCAATACTTATATTTCAAATAACAATAACATTTATAGCCGTAGGGTATACTAGTATAGCAATTAAAAGTGTGCTTGGATACTACCCTACCCTATCATATTCCTGAGGGCTTAGCTATTATTTTTATGTTCAAATTATAAGATTGCACAATCTCTCTCTCTCTCTCTCTCTCTCTCTCTCTCTCTCTCTCTAATATCGATATTTACTTTCATTTTTTGTTTTTCTATTTGTTTTGTTGTTTGGAAAACTACTTTCCAAATCTCAGCCAACGATTTATCGCTTTTGTTTACACATCTGGATGAGGACGGAGATGGAGAGATCAACATTAATGAATTATGGAAACACTCCAATATATACAAGGCAAGTCATACCACACTCTACTTTATTGGCATACCTTTCCACAACCATACAATATTCTGTATAAACTTTTATTGCACTTTTTTTTGTTGCTGTTTAGATTTAGTTTGACCGCATTTTTATAATGTATACAATAGACAACAGATATACTGTACTGAATAACAAAGAATAAAACTTTCCTTGATTAAAAACATCACAAATAAACACAACACTACGATGAATAATTAAAAAATAAATTAATTAATTAAATATACAGAAGTTCTTACACAGTATATCATATTTATTAAAAATACATATCCTAAGCATATAGCAATAAATTAATTTCCAACACACTATAACCAGAATATACTGTACAATAAGCAGAAATTATTGCCATATTTTCCAACGATATTCTCGACACAACTTATTTGCTGAGACATTGTCAGCCAAACAGACCGACAAAAAAGTTTTTTGTTGTTAGCATTTCTATCGTATTTATTTCAATACAGCGTATAATTCATAGGCATTCACTTCACGATACAATTTCTTTGGCAACAAAACACACAGAATATTCTGTACCCAAAAAATCAAAGAATTTCTTATATATTCTCTATTTATTTATTTATTTCGCTCATCGATTCCCGTACCAACACTTGGATGTTATACACAATACAATGAACTGACTGGCGATGCCCTACACTGCTATTACTAATGGCACCGTTAGCCCGAGGACTCGGCCTGTCTATTGACGGAACTACTGCTACACGAAGACAGCAATCACGACGAGAATCTCGACTTTTCTGAGTTTCAAAACGCATTCAACAAACTCTATAGTGAGTGACAATACAATAGATTTTTCTTCTCTCTCTCTCTCTCTCTCTCTCTCTCTCTCTCTGTGTGTGTGTGTGTGTGTGTGTCGTGAAAATAGTGTATATTTTTCGGGAGTTTTTCGTTTGTTTGTATACAATGAACACAATAGACGACAAAAAATAACATAAATTACATTATATTCTCTATACAATGAAAATACTGTTGTGTTTATTGAATTGGCAATTGAAATGCCCTTTGAGTAGGAGTTTTTCGTTTTACACACACTTTCTTAGGCTCTCTCTCTCTCTCCGGTTATTATATAACAAAAACTTTTTCATTTTGTCGCTATTTTGTTGATCAAAAGTAGCTTTGATTTCCTCGCGATTCTGTTTACATAGTGTATAAAATTGTGACATAATATTTTGATCAAATCAATTGTCCACTATAATACTGAAATATGCTAGCTCAATATTAAATTATGGTTTCGAATTGTTTCAAATATTTATTGTCAAGATTTTATTTCAATAATTTTAAGTTCATTTTCAAGTATACAAGTATAATGGATTTTATAGTAAAAATGCAAAATGCATGTAAAAATGCTAGATTACTTTGATTTATTACTAACAAATAATAATTTCAGTATAATTTATGTTAACACTTAATTTAAATTACCTGTTTGCAAAATCAAATTAAATATTTTATTCGTATGTCACATAAATGGGAATTCAAAGCAATATATGTTTAAATAATTAATTTGTTTACTAAAGTGAATAATAAATTGAAACTCTAATAAAAACCATTTTAACCTTTAAAGTTTATAAATATATAATGCATAATACATACTGTAAATAAGAGCATGAATAGTAGAAATTAAGCTCCTGGACATTTTAGATAAATAACTAAATACCTTATCGTTGCATAACATAAACACACAAACATAGAAATTAGGGATTTATATATTTATATAAATCCAAATAAATATATCGTATTTATATAATATAATGATGATCAATGTCAAGTTACTAATGGTATTCATAAATAAATAATAAAACTCAATAAATACCGTAATTAGACATTCATTCAATTTATGGTATATTTAACTAAAAGATAATTTGCAAACATTTTTGCATACATAATTAACCATATTCATATTTACTAAACTTCAAATAAAACAAAATAAATTATTGCCAACATTTGCTTAGATTGCAAAATAAAATTAATTAATTCAATTATTCTAGATGAATTATTTTATATCAACTAAATCAGCAGGGTTTCTTGAAAATATTTCTTGATTTTTAAAAATAATTATTAGAAATACAGCTAATAATAAAATGTTTGAACCTACACAATTATAATTACATTTATAATGACATAACAATTATTTAAACATGTTTCAAAATAAATTATAATCAAAAATTATTTATTATACAAGTTAATATTGACAACTTTAACAAAATAAACTAAATTAACAAGTACACATTTCTAACCCCTACCAGGTGTGACTATGGTAACCTTAGACCAATCACTGGCCATAAACGTAGTACAGGCGCACGTCGGCGACAACGTTGAGATCCGGTGCGATATAGTGGGCGAACCCCAGCCCCCTGCCATCAAATGGACCAGGTACAATGTGGACCTCAACAACATCAACATACCTAACATGAAGGTAAGCCCTAATCGCTAGTGTCCACAACTTTTTCACCAAAAAAAAACTTATTATCGAGTTTTTGCCACAAAATTGATTGCCTATAAGATTAATGAATCTATGGCTTGACGTATGATTTGTTTTTTATTTGCCGCTCACATCCCGTTCCCCATCGATGTGTTAGGTGTTCAGTGACGGCTCCCTATACCTGACGAATGTTCAGCTGTCGTTCACCGGGAACTACACGTGTCAGGCCGTCAACAACCCGCTCGTCAAACAGACACATATATTGCATACGAGTGGTCAGTATTTTGTGTTTTATTTTTCGTACAGAATATTCTGCACTAAAAATACAATTTTAACATAAAATTAATTCTCGTATTTTTTTTGCATCAGGGTAATTTTTATAAAATTTAAAGTGATTCTAATTTAGCATACCGCAGTGATAATCGCATCCAACTTTATTAAAAATATAACATTTGAATTGATTAAAGACAAAGTTCAAATAATAATTACAGTTTCTCACAATCTACACAAGTTATACTGGTACATTCTGCATTATCATAAACGCAAAACTCAAATCAAAAACACATTTAATTTACGTACAAACAGTATAATTTAATGAGATTTAATTTTTAAAATAAATAAATAATTTAATTTTATAAATAATCAAGAAAAATATGAATAATAAGTATAGCTACTAGATTCGCCCCAATTATATAAATTATAACAAAAATCAATTAATTTATACAAATTTTTAACACAAATTACAGTTTTTATACAATAAATATATAATATAAAAATAACATTTAAATAACCTAAAAATTAAATGTCTTTCCCCTTACAGTCGCGCCGTTAGTCGAAGTGAGTCCCCGATTCCAATGGGAACCGGTGGGCGGTATGGCTACCATCGACTGCAAGTACGAGACATTTGAGTCGGACATCAGCGTCGAGTGGTTCAAGAACGAGGAACTCCTACTGAGTAACCAACGTACCACCATCATGAACAATGCTACCAGGGTCCAAATTGGACAGTTGGAGCGCACCGATACCGGCGCCTACAGCTGTCGAGTGTCCGACCGGAAGGACACGGCTACCGGTGCTGACGTGTCATCCCTACTCATACAGGACGACGCCGTGTCGGTCAGTGGGGACAGTGATATCACTAGGTAAGGCTGTTTGGTCTTGATGAGTTTTAGATTATATAGTTTAGTATTTGTAAGCGCTGTGTATGACTCACCAAAATATACCAATTTAAACACAATTGAATTAATTTATGCTTACTTTTGAGGTAAATTACAGTTCTTATGCAAAACTACTTAATAACCTAGTTCATATAAAAATCTAGTAACTCCAATATTATCATTAAAATCTAAACACATATCCTTAACAATCATTAAACATAGGGAAAGGCTGTGGGTTTTCCACGGGAACGGTGTGTCGATATACTCGGGCGGCTGCGACGGACTCATACACGAGTTGGACGGGCGGGACGTCATCCCACAGAGTGGGCTCACCCTATGCGGCGCCACCGACACCGAGCAGCACGTGATATGCGAGTGGAGCGACAACGCGCTGGTAGTCGAGGGCCGCATATACGCGGGTCAGCCCAACCTCAACCGGATCGTCGTGTTTCACGGCCAACAGCTGAACGTCGTCCAGATTATAGCTACTGATCCCCAGCCCCGGCGCCTGTGGTCCGTGGAGAACGGTGTGGACGACCACCAGATATGGGTGCTGTGCGCCGGCAGTTCACCCACAATGAGGGACACGTCGACTACCGGTGACGACACGGATGATAACGACTCATTTGGCGACTTCGAGGCCCGGAAGCAGTCGGACAGCGCGGAGTTCGAGTGGAACTACCCGTCCCATCAGCAAAGGAAACATAACCGGAAGACCATTCAAGTGATACGACTGTCCGCTAGTGTTCATCAGCCGAATGTCATTCATTTGCAGCCAATCGACGGCCACTTCGATCTCGTGTACGACATGTTTGTCCCGCAGTTTAGTCCGCAACGGCTGCACCTCAAGCATGGGATTGCCAACCGGTAAGTCAACGTACTGTATACTTACCCCTAACACCCACTGTCGATGCTCATACCTACCTGTCCACTCACATATAAAAATTTTCAAGTTGATTAACCAATTGTAAACTTCTAGGAACATGAAAAATATAACAAGGCTAATAATGTAATTAAAGTAATTAGTTTATTAATATAGTATAATATGTACTGTATTCAATATTTAACTTTTTTAAAATTAACCCACCTACTCTAAATAATTTTATTTAATTTTTCCTACTCGATCCCTATCCCTTAAAACTTTGTACGTACTGATTGATTGTCTCATCAAATTAAACTCCAGGGCTAATTCAAAACCGATAGTCATTTGCTTTCTATTTGTAAATCATTTGTACGAAAAAATCGTTGGTTTTCATTGATTACGTATTCATTGCATGGCTTTCGTTGAGTGAATGCATCACTAGTTTCACTGATAATTAAACTAAGCGTCCGATTATAGACTCAAATGGTTTGGCTATTAATGGACTGCCGGTTTGGCCGGGGGTTAGGCTTATGTAGCATTTAATTGAATAGTTTATACGCTACTGTCCCACGAGTTAACGTTATTTACTATTAATCACTTAATAAACACTAATATAAATGGGTTTTGCATTTAAACACATGTAGTCCACTGACTCTCCAAATGCCATCCCTGGCCCTACGAAAACCTACCAGTGCTCTGATGCCAAAAGCCAGTGAATGGATGTGTATTTTTGGCATTAATTTCAATAGACTTATCACTCGAGTGACTAGATTTTTAATTAGGAAAAAACTTTTTTTGATTAATTAATGACTAGTTTTTTGTTTGCCATGAGTTTCGCGATTCATATCAAATGGAAAGCCGTTTGCGAAGTTCAATGAAATATAGACGTCAAGCGTAGGCTTCACTGCAGTGATTGCTAGCCTGACAGTCAAGCCATTGATTAGTGAATTCTGTTTTATATTCACTCGAAATAATCTGCATTAATATACCTTGAAACAATTTATTAACGTACAATTTGTACTATAAATATATTTGATAAAGTTTTCATAAATAGCTTTTTAAATTATATCAAAATTTTAGTTTTACAACTAAAACTAATATAATAATACATTTAAAAGGAAATAAATTCTTTAAATAATCAAATTAACTTTTGATCAATCACAGTTTACTAATAAATTGTGCTAACGATTAGATAGAAGTAGATTCCTAAGTAAATTAATACCAGTGCATAGAAAATTGTACAGAATTTATATATATATATATATATATATATATATAGAATTTGATTAACTTTTATTTATGAGCTCTAAATCTATGAATTCTTTATCTCATTGAATGAAAAATTTAATACAAAATATACTTTGAGATAAAGAAGAGAGAGTATTAACTATGAGAGAGAGAGAGAGAGAGAGAGAGAGAGCACAGTGGAAGTCATCGATCAATTAATTTTCAATCAATAATAGATTAGGCCTTATATACAGTGCACTACGAGTTGGAAGTCATATAAACTTATACTTAATATTGATATACTGTATGAAACTGAACAGAATTTCAAATTCAAATCTCTCTCTCTCTCTCTCATAGTTAATACTCTCTCTTCTTTATCTCAAAGTATATTTTGTATTAAATTTTTCATTCAATGAGATAAAGAATTCATAGATTTAGAGCTCATAAATAAAAGTTAATCAAATTCTATATATATATATATATATATATATA
>CAJPVJ010000384.1:0-26834 GCA_905397405.1 Oppiella nova
AATATTTGATTTAGAATTATGTTTTAAGTGAAGTTATTATAGATATAGAGAAATTGGGACAATAATAGATGTGAGGGTCGGACCTAACTATTAATCATAATTGTATTGATTTGAATGCAAACAAAGTCTATGAATACAAACCATCGGCACTTAAAGCAAACAAATTTATGCATTTGTTTGATATATTCATTTGAAATAATAGCTTCAAATCCGGTACTTATTCAGTGTGCCATTCGTTATACGAATATTGTGTTTGGATATGGTATTGATTACAAATGGAAAAATATGACAGAATTTCATTTAAAATTGAAACTTTCATCAAATATAATATTGTACTTCAGTATAAGAGAAGTTCTTTGAATTTGATTCATTCATTCGTTTGTTTGGGTTTCAATTGATTCATTCAATTTAGATATTTCTAAAAACATTAACTAAACGCAAGAACTAACAAATATACTATATTTTTAAAATTATCTTAAATTGTTATTTTTTAATCATTTATAGGAATTTTATCCAAATATTTATTTAATTATTTGTTATTCCTTAACCTTAACAGTAATATCAAATAAGAATATGTTGAGAATATTCTGTCATTCAGCAACCATTAACATACTGTACACACAGGACTTACCGGTTGTTAGATTTACAGTACGCTAAATGATAATAGATTTTTAGATTTATTTCGTATTCAATACCCTGCTAAAATTTAAAAAGCAACTACAGGTATTAATAATGATTTAAATATAAAAATACAACTACAATAATATTACAATATAAAAGATATAACAATTGAATATTTTTTGAATAATTTATTAGCTGTTAATGAGTTTAATGATTGGTTGCAATTCATTCATAAGATCTTCATCTGATCCGTCGTTATCGATGACAAAATCCCAGTCCGTATAGGAGTCGAGTCCACATTCAGTCTCCTTATCGTCGACACCGACAGTGAAACTCCAGCCCCTCTTAACCCGAGTCTCAACCGATGCACTGATTCTTATGGCCAAAACTCTGGTGTCTTTAAACTCTTCAGAAGATTTGAAGTACTGGACATCACACAGACGTCTGGCGTCGGATAATATCCAAATGGATTTGGACTTTGCGTTCGACTCATCAATGGTTAGCCGAAGAAAATAGTTGGGATCAGAGGCTCGGATCCGTTCAGACCACTCGACCATCTGTTGTCTATAGTCCTCCTTATAAAGAGTTGCGTCCAGAAGTCGGTCGAAGTCGAGGTTATGGTCTTTGGCGAACTGTCTCTTAATGGGTGATGCGATACGAAACACCACCAAATCGGACAAACATTTTGACAGCAAATCTACGCAAAAGTCTTTTCCACACTTTCTTTTACCGCTGATTAGTAAAACAGTTTTCGGCTTTTTATTTGCCATTTACTTATTAGAAGTGATTTTATGACACTTTTGAAAATCAAGTCATTCAATGAGTTTTAAGAAATTGTTTTTTGAATTTTGCAAACAATTTCTGGATTGAAAATTTTCGATGCGATGATCGTTTTCAACACAAACTTGATATCCGGTTCACAAATGTTTGACTAAATAGTATACGATTTAGTGGTAAGACTTGAATTTCAATACAATATTTCCTACAAAACTTGTTTCTAAAAGTAGCTCTTATTTGAATTTATTTAACAATTTATTTATAATTATTACTTTGTTTTATAAAACGGTTTTCAATCAAACATTTAACACATCTGTTAATCAACACTAAATTCTTATACAAAAGCACATTTAGATATTAAAAAACTTATAAACATTTCATTAAATTATTAACTTTCATATTAATGAATTTCAATGAATTTAAGATTTATTTTAATAAATATTAAACAGAAAAACATTTTTTTAATAAATATTTCCTTATAATATAAAATATGAATAGTAGTCATAACATAACAAATTAAAATAATATAATGTGCTAGCTAAATATTCTCGTAATAGTGTACACAACACATGTGTTTACATTTGTTTAATACAAAGAATTGAGTGTATTTTGAATGAAATAAAATCTGGTTTCAAAATACAAATCATAAAAATATTAATATTACAGTAATTTTGTGGTAAAAATTGATTTCCAGAATATTCAGTGACAGTACAGTAGACAAGGATTTATGGCATCACTTCCTATTTGACTATCATTTCTAATAACAATACATATATTTCTGAAGGAAATACATTCCGTACGGTTATAAACACAGTCTCACATAATATCTGTCATTTTATTTATTAATATTCATAATACAGTTAACACTAATCATTAAATCGCAAAGTATTTCATCACAAAATAGTATTGTTTTCATTCATTATTTGACATTTGTATGAATGGTTTGATTAATGCATTCATTCATTGCATGGATTCAGTGATAATCACTTCAAACGTGAATCGCGCGCAACGGATACTATCGATGTGTGCATTGCATTGAAATATAATATAAGTTATTATAATCGCATTGTATGCCTGAAATGCTCGTAACATTTACATCATACCATGCAATCGTTTAATATATTTTAATATCGCTTACAAACACTTATAAATCAATACTTTTTACTATTTACATGTGAAATATCTTGGATGCAATGTCTGCATAGCATTAACATTAACATCACGTCATACGTGTGGACCCCTTCACAGCAACAGTGCGCTCATTGGTGGGGGTATTAAAGGGCTGTAAATCACATGTTTTTGACATTTAAACCTTGTTTTGAAAGCCAAGTGACAGCAGTGTCTCGTTTGCCATAAACCTCTGAATCTGGAGATAACTACAGGCAAGTGGTGTCTGTGTTAACCACTAATATGTCATTAGATCCATGCGATAACATCATACTAATCACCGATTCATATAAGGTATGTATCACTTGTACCACAATAGTGTCATCATTAGTAATATAATCATTGAATTGAATCCATGAATAGATCACTCATTGGAAGCAATACCCGCCGAAGACAACGAGACTCTACTCATACTTCGAGAGCAGAGGCGGACGTTTCGATAACACCGTCTTCTTTGGTCTTCAATACATACTCAAGAGATATCTCTGCGGACGAGTCATCACCGATGAGAAGATCACTGAAGCCAAAGAGTTTTGTCGCAAACACTTCCAGAGGGAGAACCTGTTCAACGAAGACGGCTGGAAGCATATACTCCGTCAACACAATGGTTACCTCCCACTGAAGATTAGGGCAGTGCCCGAGGGATCAGTTATTCCCACGCAGAATGTGTTGTTCACTGTGGAGAACACGGATCCAGCGGTTCCATGGATTACTAATTGGTCAGTGAGCTTGTGGTGACCATTCATTTGTACTAATATGTGCTAATGGGTTAGGTTTGAGACACTTCTGCTCCAGTGCTGGTACCCCATGACTGTGGCCACCCTTTCCCGGGAACAGAAGGTCATTATCGCTCAATACATGAGCGAAACGGCCGATTCGTTGGACAGGGTTTGCGTACAATTACATGACTTCGGATACCGTGGGGTCTCATCAGTCGAAGTAATCACTAAATATGACACAAATGTAATTTAATCACTAAATGCTTTACATGTCTTACCTTATAATCCAAAGCAAGCAGCCATTGGAGGCGCCGCCCATTTGGTGAACTTCACGGGAACCGATACACTCGCAGGCATTCAATTGATATCCAAATACTATGGCGAAGATATGGCCGGCTTTTCTGGTAAAGTATTTACAGATATTTGTTTTGTTAAGATAATGGACTCAATGGTTGAAATACCTGTCCATCAGTGCCGGCCACAGAGCACTCAACAATGACCGCTTGGGCCGCGTCTGAGAATCCAAATGCACTCTTCGATGGCGAACTCAAAGCCTGTGAATACATGCTAAAGGAGTTCCCCTCGGGCATCATATCCGTGGTGTCCGACAGTTACGACATATACGAGTGCTGCGAAAAGATTTGGGGCCAAAAGCTCAAGGAACTGGTCATCGAAAGGGGTCGCACCGCTGGTAACGTACTGGTCATACGTCCCGATTCGGGAAATCCGGTCGAAGTGTTGCCAAAAATCCTGGAAATCCTATACGAGGCCTTCTGCAGCGACTGCACTATAAACAGCAAACAATACAAAGTACTGCCAAACTATTTGCGGATCATACAGGGGGACGGCATCAGCATAGACTCCCTGCGCACCATATTGGAGCGCATCAAAGAGACCCGGTTTAGTGTCGAGAACTTCGTGTTCGGGTCGGGCGGTTCCCTCCTCATGAGGGTTCACAGGGACACCAATCGGTGTGCATTCAAGTGCTCGTACGCCGAGATTGAGGGCATTCCCGTCAATGTCTACAAAGACCCCAAAACCGATCCCAACAAGTCGTCCAAAAAGGGAATCCTAAGCCTCGAGTTCAACCAAACGACCGGCAAATTCGTGACTCACGAGGAGCAACAGAATCCCGACAAACGCGTCCACATTAAGGACCTCTTGGAGACCGTCTTCGAGAATGGAGTGCTTCTCAAGGAATACACGTTCAAAGACATCAAAGAAAATGCAAAAGTGGTTATCAATGGCCAACGAATTTGATGTCCACTCGAATGTCCGAAACAAAGACAGTATTTTAAGCAACAATTTTATACTTTACGAATCAAATCAATTGAATCTCAAACTAATAGCAATTCATTAATCATTTCCAACGAAAACAACAACTGAACAAAAGGGGAAAAAGTATTTTAGAATTTAAAGTATTAAATATTTTAAAGAGTTTATAGTGTTTTAAATATTAGGCCTTTTATTATACTTATTAAGACATAAAAGACTAAAACAAATCGAAGTATTCATTAATAGTTTGTAAGAAATAATTTTTTAAAAATACCAAAAGTTTTAATTTATAATCAAAGTAGTGCTCAACGGATGAGTCGATTATGTGGTCATATTCTGTATGAGTTCTTCGACTTCCTCTTTAGTGAACAGATGATAGCCCTTATCCTTCGTAATGGTGGCCACCTCTACGTTAGTGGAGTTCAGCTTCTCTTCCATCACTTGCTTCAGAATATTCAGCAATACTTTAAGCGATTCTTTCAAATCAATTGCCTTTTGTTGTCACAAATAAAAGAGACAAACCATACAAATGTTAAAACAATGTGTCAATCAATGGGTGGTGGGGCTGATGGACACTCACCTTATGGTAGCCCTCTTTGAGCGACTGCTGGGCGCCCTCACAGCCGGCGCCGATGGCTTTGGCGTCGCACTGGACGTAAGTGCCGGACGGGTCCATGTGGTAGAGCTGCGGCCCGTTCTCGTCGATGCCGGCGAACAGTATGGCCACACCGAAGGGCCGGCTCATGGCGTTGCCCTCGTTGTCCGAGTCACCGAACTGTATGGCCAGGTTTGACACCGATTGGGTCACCGACTCCACAGACATCTTCTCGTTGTATAGAAACCAATGGTTCTGTCGGTCATAACACCAAGTCAATCAATCAGTTGTGGTCACAGTTGGCGTCACATACCTGTGCCTCCACCCGAGCCCTGTCCACCAGAGTGCGACTGTCGGCCATCAGACCACTGACCGCGCATCCGATGTGAGTATCGATTTCCGATATCTTCTCAGTGGCCGCCGCCTCCATCAGCGTTGAGGTCACCCTCTTCTCCACCGCCAACACCAGACCCTCAGTCGACTGAATGCCGATTGCCGTCGAACCCAACTGTCCATCGGAAGCAATCACACAGACATTAGAGATCATGGGATCAAATGAGTGATTGGATTGTCAGATGTCATACTTTGATGGCTTCGATGGCGTACTCCACCTGAAAGAGTCGGCCCTCAGGAGAGAAAGTGTTGACTCCTCTGTCGTATTCACTTCGTGTCAAAAACATTGTCCGATATGTCTTCACGTGTGGATCAGCTCGAGAAACAAGACTTCAAACGAGTGGTACTTTTGTTTTGTGTTGAGTCACGTTTCAAATGCAAGTACTCGTCATAAATAACGTATACTTTTTGTGTCACTTTGTCAAAGTTGTCTCATTTGCAGTTCAACTCCGTTATAGTGAACCAATCAATGCTATGCTTTGAGAACTCAATATAGTAAACAACGAGTTCATAATACCATGTGTTGATTGTGGTGTCATTTATAAAACAGTCTATTGTCGCTATAATAAACACTTGTGTTTTAATTTGTAATGTTATCGATGTATGAGAAAGTGTTGATTGTATTGAAAGGTATGTGGACGTGATTATTGGATATCAGCGGCCAATGAGTTGATACGGACTGGTGTTTGGGGCGCAGGTATCGCACCGATAGGTCTCACTCTGTGTGTGTCTGTACTTCGCTAAACACCACTACAACATGAAGTGATGGCTAAATGAATGCCGCATTTTTAGTACTTTTCCACATTAAACACCAATCAAATCAATGCGTTACAAACGAAAGCGAATGCCATTCGTTTTGTACAGTGTATTGAGTGGTGACTCCGTAATCGAAAGGTACTGAAAACTAATTGATTGGTAGTGTGTTATGCGTTGACATGTATTGTGTGTTTTCATTGCATATTAATATCGTATTTATTACCAAAAGAGTTGTGAATTTGTTTTGTAAAGTGTTTTCAATTAAATTGTCGATTGAATTGTATTTAAAGCGCTTTTAATGCTTTCGTATTCATAACACTTTCACCCATTCATCCATAGGATTACCATTGATTGCCGTTTTCACAGCAATTATTGCTAAATAATTAGTGATTTATATAATCGTACTCAAGGTTTGTATTCAAGAAATTGATTTTTATTTTTTTATTTTCTTATTTTTCACTTATTTTTGGATACTATTTAAAGGCTATTGTTATACATATAGTAATTTGTTTTATTGTTTGTTACGTGTATTTATTAGTCTAATGTATTTATGTAATGTTACTGTTAATGTGGATATATTTTAATTATTATTAAAATGTATTGAAATTAAATACTTTGCATGTTTACATAATTTTTAAAATTCAGTATTCTGTATGGATTACTATTGAAACAACCAGGGTGAACTTCATAGTTGAGCTAGTAGAATATCTGATTACAATCTATAGGTTGTTTAATTAAATTAAATTGATAGCCTTTGTGTGATAGACTTTTATGCAATTAATACGTGAGTTAATTATAATTAGTGATGATTTAGGATAGTATTGATCAAAACGAGTGCACATATTGTAGCAAAACAATGTTCAACTCATGTTAATGTATGTGATCTCGTAATAGACTTGATGTGAATTTCAATGTCTATTATAATTATGTTGTTTTTATTCACAATGTATTGCCTATTATTTGATAGTTTTATGTTTCAAATGAATTAATAATAACAATATAACACATACTAAACAGTATTACAGTATAATGTTTATACGAAATGCAAACTATAGTAGGATTCCGTAATTGAATTTTAAAGCTATTGATGAATTGCTGCCAAAAATAGTTGACTTGTTTTGAAATTAATAATTTATTAGTTTTTTTAGATATTGATACTAGCTTAATATAGCATAAAGCTTAAAAGGTTATTAGTTGTACTTACTCATTTACTCTAGTTTTAATGTTTAATTGGATTTTTATTTTTATTTAATGTTTTGTTATTTTACGTAAGCTATTGTTTAATTAATTAATAAAATATGTAATTTAATTAAGTTTTAATTATAATTTTTAGTTAACGTTTGATTGTCTGATAGAGATGTTTGTTAAATGGTTTTAATAATTAATGAATTGTTATTTTATTTTGTTTTTATTTAGTAAAGTCTATGATGTATGTAGGCTTAAATAAATAAATGTTTAGTGTATTAAATAATAACTTTAATAACATGGGAATTAAATAAATAATAAATTCTTAGTCTACAATTGTTGTTTATTTTTATTTGTCATATATTTGAATAGAGTTTTATTGTGTTGAATGAAAAATATATTTTTGGCGATCGATAGGAAACCCACACCAGAGTTGTGTGAATATGTCTTTGAATGATAAACGCAACTACTTTTTCGTTGTCTATTTGGTTGGTATTAGATATGCCATTGATTTTCACATCACTCCCGACCCCATTGAATAAATTGCATAATTTTTCTCTTTTAATTGGCGTATAATTTGTTGTTTCATACAAACGATTGTTTAGAATGTGTTGACACACACAGTGTATGCGCTCCATGAGTAGCCACGTCTTGTGTCCAATAGCAGTGTTCATAATAACAGTCTAACGCTAGACGTGGCTACTCATGGAGCGCATACACTGTGTGTGTCAACACATTCATGAAGACATCAATCGGCACGTCTTAGAGGAGCCCGCACTACGGCAAACATAGTGGCAGTGGTATAGCGGCAGTGGTCAATGCAAACCATCATATTTACTAATCAATGGTCACCACAAGCTCACTGACCAATTAGTAATCCATGGAACCGCTGGATCCGTGTTCTCCACAGTGAACAACACATTCTGCGTGGGAATAACTGATCCCTCGGACACTGCCTTAATCTTCAGTGGGAGGTAACCATTGTGTTGACGGAGTATATGCTTCCAGCCGTCTTCGTTGAACAGGTTCTCCCTCTGAAAGTGTTTGCGACAAAACTCTTTGGCTTCAGTGATCTTCTCATCGGTGATGACTCGTCCGCACAGATATCTCTTGAGTATGTATTGAAGACCAAAGAAGACGGTGTTATCGAAACGTCCGCCTCTGCTCTCGAAGTATGAGTAGAGTCTCGTTGTCTTCGGTGGGTATTGCTTCCAATGAGTGATCTATTCATGGATTCAATTCAATGATTATATGACTAATGATGACACTATTGATGACACTATTGTGGTACAAGTGATACATACCTTATATGAATCGGTGATTAGTATGATGTTATCGCATGGATCTAATGACATATTAGTGGTTAACACAGACACCACTTGCCTGTAGTTATCTCCAGATTCAGAGGGTTATGGCAAACGAGACACTGCTGTCGCTTGGCTTTCAAAACAAGGTTTAAATGTCAAAAACATGTGATTTACAGCCCTTTAATACCCCCACCAATGAGCGCACTGTTGCTGTGAAGGGGTCCACACGTATGACGTGATGTTAATGCTATGCAGACATTGCATCCAAGATATTTCACATGTAAATATTAATGGTAAAAAGTATTGATTTATAAGTGTTTGTAAGCGATATTAAAATATATTAAACGATTGCATGGTATGATGTAAATGTTACGAGCATTTCAGGCATACAATGCGATTATAATAACTTGTATTTCAATGCAATGCACACATCGATAGTATCCGTTGCGCGCGATTCACGTTTGAAGTGATTATCACTGAATCCATGCAATGAATGAATGCATGAATCAAACCATTCATACAAATGTCAAACAATGAATGAAAACAATACTATTTTGTGATGATATACATTGCGATTTAATAATTAGTGTTAACTGTATTATGAATATTAATAAACAAAATGACAGATATTATGTGAGACTGTGTTTATAACCGTACGGAATGTATTTCCCTTAGAAATATATGTATTGTTATGAGAAATGATAGTCAAATAGGAAGTGATGCCATAAATCCTTGTCTACTGTACTGTCACTGAATATTCTGGAAATCAATTTTTACCACAAAATTACTGTAATATTAATATTTTTATAATTTGTATTTTGTAAACCAGATTTTATTTCATTCAAAATACACTCAATTCTCTGTATAAAACAAATGTAAACACATGTGTTGTGTACACTATTACGAGAATATTTAGCTAGCACATTGTATTATTTTAATTTGTTATGTTATGACTACTATTCATATTTTATATTATAAGGAAATATTTATAAAAAAAATGTTTTTCTGTTTAATATTTATTAAAATAAATCTTAAACCCATTGAAATTCATTAATATGAAAGTTAATAATTTAATGAAATGTTTATAAGTTTTTTAAATATCTAAATGTGTTTTTGTATAAGAATTTAGTGTTGATTAACAGATGTGTTAAATGTTTGATTGAAAACCGTTTTATAAAACAAAGTAATACTTATAAATAAATTGTTAAATAAATTCAAATAAGAGCTACTTTTAGAAACAAGTTTTGTAGGAAATATTGTATTGAAATTCAAGTCTTACCACTAAATCGTATACTATTTAGTCAAACATTTCTGAGCCGGATATCAAGTTTGTGTTGAAAACGATGATTGCATCGAAAATTTTCAATCCATAAATTGTTTACAAAATTCAAAAAACAATTTCTTAAAACTCATTGAATGACTTGATTTTAAAAAGTGTCATAAAATAACTTCTAATAAGTAAATGGCAAATAAAAAGCCGAAAACTGTTTTACTAATCAGCGGTAAAAGAAAGTGTGGAAAAGACTTTTGCGTGGATTTGCTGTCAAAATGTTTGTCCGATTTGGTGGTGTTTCGTATCGCATCACCCATTAAGAGACAGTTCGCCAAAGACCATAACCTCGACTTCGACCGACTTCTGGACGCAACACTTTATAAGGAAGACTATAGACAACAGATGGTCGAGTGGTCCGAACGGATCCGAGCTGATGATCCCAACTATTTTCTTCGGCTAACCATTGATGAGTCGAACGCAAAGTCCAAATCCATTTGGATATTATCCGACGCCAGACGTCTGTGTGATGTCCAGTACTTCAAGTCTTCTGAAGAGTTTAAAGACACCAGAGTTTTGGCCATAAGAATTAGTGCATCGGTTGAGACTCGGGTTAAGAGGGGCTGGAGTTTCACTGTCGGTGTCGACGATAAGGAGACTGAATGTGGACTCGACTCCTATACGGACTGGGATTTTGTCATCGATAACGACGGATCAGATGAAGATCTTATGAATCAATTGCAACCAATCATTAAACTCATAAACAGCTAATAAATTATTCAAAAAATATTCAATTGTTATATCTTTTATATTAGTTGTATTTTTATATTTAAATCATTATTAATATTGTAGTTGTTTTTAAATTTTAGCAGGGTATTGAATACGAAATAAATCTAAAAATCTATTATCATTTACCGTATTGTAAATCTAACAACCTGTAAGTCCTATGTGTTCAGTATGTTAATGGTTGCTAAATGACAGAATATTCTCAACATATACTTATTTGATATTACTGTTAAGGTTAAGGAATAACAAATAATTTAATAAATAATTCCTATAAATGATTACAAAATAACAATTTAAGATAATTTAAAAAATATAGTATATTTGTTAGTTCTTGCGTTTAGTTAATGTTTTTAGAAATATCTAAATTGAATGAATCAATTGAAACCCAAACAAACGAATGAATGAAATTCAAAGAACTTCTCTTATACTGAAGTACAATATTATATTTAATGAAAGTTTCAATTTTAAATGAAATTCTGTAATATTTTTCCATTTGTAATCAATACCATATCCAAACACAATATTCGTATAACGTATGGCACACTGAATAAGTACCGGATTTGAAGCTATTATTTCAAATGAATATATCAAACAAATGCATAAATTTGTTTGCTTTAAGTGCCGATGGTTTGTATTCATATACTTTGTTTGCATTCAAATCAATACAATTATGATTAATAGTTAGGTCCGACCCTCACATCTATTATTGTCCCAATTTCTCTATATCTATAATAACTTCACTTAAAACATAATTCTAAATCAAATATTATTGCATTTAAAGCTCAATAACATGATTACCGATAGTACTCATTATGTGTCAAAATCGCGACAATTATTCATAGTATTGAAAATACAATTACAGACAAATAAAAGACTGCATTTCTATTGATTATGGAATTAATGACAATAGGATTGGTATAAAAAGTGAAATGTTTGCCAAAAATGTATTTTCGAGTGAAAAAAGTTGAAAAGTTTTGTCAGTCTGTGAGTAGATCTCAGTTTCCAAATGAACACCAATTCAAACACACATTTGCTTGTGATTTAACGCGTGAATTGAAATGAATATATTATTAGTTACACTCTATTTATCAATCACTTACTATAGTTGTGCGGAGAGCCGAACATACCTGGCCTCCACTTCCCGACTATTACGTGATTACCTAAGAATCGTGAGTCCGGGCGACACAATACAACTGAGAGATGGATACTATTCCGGAAATTTCATCGCCAATCGCATCGGTAGAGCCAACGCTCCCATCAGACTCGTGGGCTCTCAGAGGGCTGTCCTCCTAAACAAAGGGGGAACAGCTCTATACTTGACGGGACAATATTGGGTACTGAGGGGGTTCACAGTGATTAATTCCCGCAGAGGTATAGCCATACAAAATGGAAAAAACAATTTAGTCGAAAGGGTTTCCATCAGAAATATGGATGAAGAGGGCATTACTATACGACAGGATAGCGACAGCAACACTATTCGCAGTTGTTATATAATCCGCACCGGTATTCGGTTACCACAGTATGGCTTCGGTATATCCATCGGAAGCGGTGACCGACAGAGCTTTAGAGGATATGCGGACAGAAGCGACCGCAACGTAATCTCCAATAATCGCATCCAAACGGGTGCTCCCGCGGAGGCTGTCCACGCGTTTGAGGGCACGTGTTGTGGTGCTGTCCGCGAGAACTACTTCGACGGCCGACCCCTCACTAACCTAAATAACCTCCAGTCGTACAATCGGTTCTGGGTTTCGATTAATGGAAATAATTATCAAATCGATAGGAATAGAGGGGTGAACACAGCCAACGATGGCTTTCGGGTAATAATTGTTTTAATAATTAAATAATTGCCACAAAACGTACAAAACATACAAAACATTGATTTACAAAAAAATACAAATTCCTACAAAATAGGTCCGAATGTCTGATGACTCGGACGGACAGAATGGGCTGAGGAGTGAAGGGGATGGCTTCGGAGGGCGAGGAGGCAGTGATCGGGACTATAATTCAGACAATAACGACATTGATATCCAGGGTTGCGGTAATAGGTTTAGTGGCAATCGGTGTGAAGCCAATAGTAATGGATTTTGCATTCGAGTTGTTAATCCAAATCTGTGTCGGATTGCTATCTATTCGGACAATACGGCTGTGGGCGGAGTAGGGCTGACCAATGTTGGCCTCACGAACCTGTAATTAGCCGTTCAATTCAAACACGCTTTAAATATTGAGAAACAACTTTCAATGAGATTACAAAATACAACAAATACTTTATTTTCAAAATAATATTTATATTTTAAAAATTAGATTTCATTACAAATTATATTAAATTAAGAAAATAAATGATATTTTTAGCAATGAATTTATAAACCTAAACAAATTATATATTATAATTACTCCTAATTTAAATGTACATCAAATTAAAATCAGTAATGCATTCAATTAATTGCATTTCAATTTGCATTAAACGCTAAATCAATATTGAAATTCATTTAAATATCAAACATTCAAAATATATTGAAATCATGTCTGGAAATAATGACAGCAAAAATATATCAAACAAAATAAATTCTTAACAAATATTACCGTAATATTCAAATGACTTTCAAATATATATTGATATTGAAGATAAAAACTTATTTTTCAATTTCATACTAAATATTTGTATATAATATATAAATTTCAATTCATAGACAGAGAGTGTATTTATTATCACAAAAGTGTTGAAAAATGGAAACAATTTATTCATCATTTAAAAACAATATAGAAAAATGGCTAACAATTGCACTGAACACCTGCTCGGGTGGCCTATTGTATAAACTTATAGGTGAGGGCACTGACCACCGCTAGCGAGGCGGTAACCGCACCCCCGATAAGACTCCATTTACGCCACTTATTGTCAGAACTATTAGATTGAATACCTTTCGATGGATCGGTGGACGACTTATCCAATTGAAGCATACGTTTGTAGAGATCCCTTTCGGTGACCAACTCTTTCTTACGTTTGTTGCCGTATTTGTTCAGCTCCTGAGCGATGGCTTTATTGTCCGGATCTAATCGGAGCCCAGTCTTGAGCGACTCGATCGCCTGTTCGAGTTCGCCCTTTTCGGCCAAAATCTTGCCTCTTCTGAACAGAGCCTTCACATTGTTGGCCTGACTCACGAGTACGGCCTCCACCGACTTGAGCGCACCGTTGAAGTCCTCGATCTTCATCTGAGCCATCGCTAAGTTGTTATAAGTGGTGCACCGAATGTCGACCAACTCTTTCACTTTGGCCTCGTCTTCGCCGTCCTTTTGCAGACCTTTCATCTGTTGGTCCAAGTGTTCCTTCATTTCGTTGCCGTCAACCGATTCCAACTCGTCTTCGGTGGCGTCCAGTAGTTTGAGACCACTTTTGTAGCACTGGATGCAAGTGGAGTACTCCTGTCGAGCGAACCAGAAGTTTCCCCTTTCCTTCTTGCGGTTGCCTTAAGTCATACAAACGTGTCATACAATCAGACAATCAGACAATCAGACAATCAGACAATCAAACCATTATCTCAAACGCATACCAATTCTGATGCGATCCACGATTGGCAGCACAAAGTCCTCGTCCATCCACCGGACGGACACGACATGGAGTTCGCAGTCGAGTGTGGCGTTTGGCGGCACCACATCCGGGACACCGGTCTTCCCGTAGGCGAACCGGGAACTGACGACAACGCGCGCCACTTCCTTCTGATCCATGAGCGGTATAATGAGGTCTAAGCCCTGGAACAGATCCGATTCGCCAACAATCACATCAATCAAGTCATGGGACTCCGATTCCAGCACTTCTTGGGTGTCGAAGAGTTTAGCGATCAGTTTGATGGCCACAATACAGCCCCTCTCAGGCCGGGGCTGACCCACAGCGCCGGCCGTCAACACAAACTTCTTGAGCTCTCCGTTGTCTAAGACGTCGAGCCATCCGTCTTCGGCCGGCTTTGGTTGCGGTTTGTCTTCCGGTATCACAATATTCTTCTTCTTCAGCGACTCATCCGTCTGGTCGTCGTATTTGATGTCCTCAAGCGGTGGCATATCATCGGCAGTCGACTCGCCATCACTCGACTGCTTGTCCTCCTGTTCTTCGGGTGCCTTCTGGTCGACCACCGATTGATCACTCATTTTGTTATTGAATGTCAAATGCAAACAAATGTAACAAATATTTTGACACAAAATATAAGGAAATAAGCGATAAATTAAGCCAAAAGTGAGTTAATTATAATTCACAGCATTTGTCGACAAATAGCACTCAAAACACGACTAAAACTAAAACTCAAATCAATTTTTGTAATCATTTTTCCAGAAAATTCATTACGAAATGAATGACACAGTTGTGGACAACCATTCAGTTCACAAAAACAACGTTACTTTTTATATACAGATTGGTGGCCATAATGAGGGCGTTTTCATTGAGTTAGACATAGATTTCTTAAATAGGGGCACGAGTTTGCGTGTGACTCCTAATGGTCTCAACATATTTGTCATCGACTATTAGCGCCATCTCTATTACAAACCTATTTTATTTATAAAACTTTTAGACTTTTAAATTTTCAATACATTGCATGTCCTATATTATCTTATCACTCAAGTGGTTCCAATAGGTCCGACACTAGTGTCCAGACATATAGTAATCAAAATTCTAGATTATATTTTGTAAATAAAAGTTGCTTGCTTTGAAATTAACTTTAATTAATTTGAGTTCATAATTGGTATCACAATAATCGGTAAATTCATATTTAATTATTAACTTTATAACAAATAGTATCAAATAATTGACTAATTATTGAGTTTTGTTCAGTCCTTCCATACGATTAAAAGACATCTATTTGAGAGACACACGAATCCTATGCCAAGAGTTATTGAGAACTCCTCTCAGATTCCAGAGATTTCTCACATTCTCGGGCTGTATATTGTAGTGGGAATCAGTTGCCCGACACACCAGTTCCACTTTATGGCCAGATTTCCACTCTTTGGGCACTGGGATGTTAGCCTGTGTTACCACAAAAGTCCATACAATTAGTGTTAAATTATTAAATCCATTGCATCCATTCCTACCTTCCATAGAGTCCATGAATAAGTCCTATTAAGAGGACTGTCCTCCTGTTGCAGTTCCGCTGTCACCCAATTGATGCCCTCATCAGCCGACACGTCCACTCGAATCACTTTCCGTCCGCCACCACTCCACGCATAACCACTCATTTGTATATTCCTATTCTCATCCATCTGAACCAACTGTCCCTCCCGGGGCTCACAAATAGCCGACTGAACGGGCAGTTCTTGTATAGAGGGGGCGCTCTCGAAGTCAACGTTATGCCAATCAATGTTTGGTGAAAAACTCTTGTAGTCCTTCCTTTGCCAATGACTATGACTTTCCTCATCGCTTAACACAATGCGTGACAACCACTTGACATTGCGGGCGCCCACCACTCCCGGCGCTATCAGTCGCAATGGAAAGCCGTGATCCAGCGGAATGTCCTCATCATTCATTTCATATGCTACTAAAAAGTCTGCGTTTGGGTTCAGCGCCTAAACCATCACATATTGATTGCATAAGCATTGAGGGGATAATCACTGGAATAGATCCTCACTTTAATGGCCTCAACGCTGGCGCCGTACGGATTGGATGAGACATCGAAGTCCAGGCCATCGAACTGAACGTGTTTGATGTTTTGATCGTCAAAATCGAGACCACAGTACTGAAGGACATCGACGAGTCGAGCGCCACTCCATTTGGCATTACTGATGGCCGCCGACCCCCACGACAGGCCTTTCACCTCTTTGACCTGTTGTTTAGCATACAATTCAAACATTTCCTAATCGCTCAACAAATTAATAATTCAATACTTTATTCATTTCATCCCTTCTATTGCCGGCGCACTGTATCGTCGATATGACCGTGTGTTTCGGGAATTTCTTTTTGATCTCATCTAAGGTTAGAGTCTTCGGCTCTTTGAGGCCAAAGCCCTCGATCTCAAGGGTATAGTTCTCGATATCGATTTCAGGCACCGGTAAGTGATTCCTAACAAAAAATATTTCTCTGAAAATACATTTCACATAAAAAGTTGACATCAATTTCAAAACAAAACCAACAATTCATTCAAAACTCATTCAATTACTTCGGAGTCAAAAACTGTTGGGTCAGTAGTTCTTCGGGCGGTTCCGCGTTGAATGGCTTTTTAGATCTGACCCTTAGAACCGGATGTCGTAGCGGGTCGTTATCATAGGGATCGGGAGTACTATCGACGCCCGGTTTCTCAACAGTCCTGTCCTTTGAATCCAGATTTCCGATGCGATACTTCTCTAGCATTTTGAACACTTCGCGTGTCTTATGGACAGCGAATAGCGTCCAAAACGGTTCCAGTGCTCCTCCAGAGCTCATCAATATCTTATCGCCTCCGGGATGTTGGCCAACAAAGTCGGTGATATCGTAGACACCGCTGCGGAATGAAACCCAAATCCTTTTGGACATATCGTTATGTTTGGCCACTTCTTCGGCCGTATAGCTCTTCAGACCACTTATTTCGCGACCAAATTCTGCAAACTCTTGGTCTTCGCTGTTATTTACGGCTTCTTTGGCAGCAATTGTCAGTAAACTCTTGCGTTTCCACCAAACGATGGCTAAAGTGGTGCCAATTGTGGCCAAAATTGCAGTCCTTTTGATGGCATATCTCTTATCGAAATTGTGATCATTTTGATGAAAACCATTTGTCTTGTGTCTCAAGAAGTGGCCAACAGGTCTGTCGTCAAAGGAATTGCATCTGCGGCTCAAGAGTTGGCGATCAGTTGTGGACAAGTGGTAGAGGTATCTGTAACTTGTGGTCAAATCACTGAATCTAATGACCACTGATTTACTTCTGATCACAGTTTGAGATAACATTTCATTTCATCAAAAGTTTGGTTCACTTCAAAGTAAATACAACACTACTCGTAAGAATCGGTTAACTGATAGTGTGTTTGACGTACAGATAACCCGTTCTAAATGTCTCTATAAGTTATGAGTTTGTATTGCATTACATAATATACGTTATTCTGTGGGTTATATTCAATTCAATTTAGTTTTTAATGAATTGCAAAAATCTTTTATCCACTCAAACAAGTCTTGCATCTCATCCTTATATCAGTCTTCTCTCTCTCTCTCTCTCCCTCTCCCTCTCTCTCTCTCTCTCTCTCTCCTATATCTCATTAGCGGTTATCTCAAGAATGTATTCATCAAAACCTGAAAACATTGAATGATTGAGAAAATTATGAAAATTTGTATTTGAAACGCGAGTACAAAGAGGGTATCAATGGATGGACTGGTATTTTGTTGGCTCACAGAGTGTTAGTAAAGAGGACTCAGAAATATGAGAAATTGACAACAATTTGTCCAAAAAAGTTGTTTTTAAAATTATCACAAAAAAACTTACAGATTGTTAGGTCTTAAACCTTTGTGACACAATCCATGAGGTGATTGACCACAAACTTTAACCCCTTATCTCACACATCAAATGCCATCATATATTACACACAAAAATTCTTGTGTTTTAAGTCACTCTGTAATAATAATAATAATAATAATAATATCAGGGTCTTTTATTTGACTCCTTTTTGCTAATTAAATGCTCATTAAATGCAAAGAATTTTTGCGAAATAAAAATAAGAGACTTCTGAGTAAACCTCCCGTTCCCATCACTTCCCATGACATCCAATCATCAAATTAGTCGTTAGTATTTTGCTTAGCCGTCTATTGAACGACAATTACATAACTATGTTATATAATATAATATTATACAATATTCTCATTTTATTATTATTATAATGATTAATTTAAACTAAAATAATTAAACATTTATATAACATTAATATGAGAGAAATATAGCACAAAACTACTTATTATTATATAATCCTCTTTATTAGCGATACTTTAGATTCAATTAAATTTTTTTATCCCATTTGTCAATACAGGTATTGTTAGTATAGTTTGTATTTTGGTGTACATTAGCCTCCGGTATGTGCTCTTCAAACAATTATGATTATGTAGAGCTGTTCCCAAACCTCCCAAACCTATTCCAGAGGATAGTTCCCATACTTCTGAATATACCATTCCTTAAGAAATGTCTAGTTTTTTCAGTACATTAGCATTGAAATTAATATCTATATATTATATTATAAGTATATTTTAAACTATAATTTCAATTATACATTGATTGCATTCCGCTGGCGTCTATTTGTGCCCCAAATGTTTACCAAAACTTAGTTTCAGAGCTATTTTTGTGGCTAATTATGTGAATCAGTTTGTGTGCACTCTGTGTGAGTGAAAACTGCGGCACAAAAGCCTATTCTTTGCCATTAAATGTTTGACTCCACTTGTAATCAGTTATTAAAAATCGTTTCACTCAATGATGAATTGGCCCACAATTTAATCAATGATTTATTAGAGTTCATCCCATTATTAGAGTTTACGACCAAAAATAAAGGCTTAACTTAATGCTAATAATATACAACTCTATGAAGATTAAGGAAGTTTTTACACTAAACATTAATTTGCTACAAACTTTCATTAGTTTATGATAAAAGTCCGGTTTAGCCATCATATGTAATCACAGTACTTTGAATACAAAACTTTGTTCATTATACTGCTATACAGTACAGTAGTTTATGACTTAATTCATCTAATTTTCATAGTATCATACAATCTGTTCATAACTTATAACCAAATAATGGATTCAATACAAGAAATCAAATCAATAATGGATTCAATTTTAGTCTTATTGCGGATCAAAACCAATGAAATCCCGGAAACATCGACTGAATTGAATAACGAATGGACGGCTGATGCGAAAAAGTATTTGGATTTATTGGTCAAAGCCTGTCATACGCTGGACATGAATCCCAAAGACATTAGTGGATGCGATTCACACCATACTATCATTGATAAGATATTAAAGACAACACAACTCTACGAATTGAAACGATTGGACAAAGAGATCGAAACGAAAATCATTGAATTGAAGAAACACAACGAAGCCGTCAAAGGACTGTTACGGGAGGCCAGGGCTGAGACGGAGACAGATTTGACACAATTGAAGACTAAAAGTCAATATTATGAGGAAAAGGGTAATGAATACCGCAGAAGAACTAAAGACTCGGAACAGACTCTGAAAGACTGCGGATATTCGTGTGAATTGAGTCGAGAGGCCATCGATGGGCTCATCCGAGGTAATGACAAACTGAAGGAAAACCTAAAAACAGTTAACCAAAAGCTCGCGAATTACAAGGATTTTGAACCAAATAACGAGTCACTCAAGAAAGCCATTCAACAACTGAAAGCCGAGTCTGAAAAACTGAACATTGATTTGTAAAAATAGTTTTTAGTTTACAATTATTATTAATATGTTTTCTAACCTTTAATTAGATATGATTACAAATGCCATCGATTTTAAATGTTTACTAATTGTTTGTGCTAATATTTAAATTATGTTTTAAAATATAAATTAACAAAATAATAAAACAAAATATAGTTTTTAAAAATGTAGTTTGTTGAGTGGAATTAATTTATTTTATATTTAGTTATAAAATAAAGAATAATTTATATCTCACTTCATTCTTTAATAAATTATGATAATTTTTATTATAGATTTTCAGCAAACTTTTAGTTACGCAGCTAATTAAAAAGTTAGCTGAACTCCGATAACCTCAAAAATTTCTTAAGTTTTATGATACAGTAATACTGTACACATTGAATGGCAGTAAACGTCCTAAAAAATTGCTCAAAAGTGCTGTATATTTTGATATTTATTTCATTTTTCCTAATTTATTCAATGAATTCCTGAATAATAAGAGATTAAACGTCTGTTAATTTCGTATTTATTTAAACACTTTATAAACACAAAGAAAAATTGGGTTTCAAATTAGTATAAAAAGCAAAAATAGAGTTGAATTTTAATATTAATAGTCGATGTGTTATTAACAGCCGGAGTTTGAATCAAAATATACATTATATAATCACTATAAATTTCCGTAGTTTTTATTATAAGTGTAATTCTCATTCCGTATCCTTATTTCTTCACTTACATATAATTTATCGTAATATAGACTACAATTAAGTTGAGTACTTGATAAAAAATAAACTTAGAGAATATTCGCTAAACATAAATATATCTACTTTTATACATAAAAAGCATATTTTTATATTATGCTTTTATAAAAAGCATTTTAAGATCGAAAATATTTTTTGTGGATATCATTATTCAATTTAATGACAATTTTATTCATTTTTATAATAAATTAAAACTTTAAAATACATATCAAATATTTTGTCTCTTATTTTTATGACCATTCCGGGGGCCCAGGAGTGTGTGTATGTGAGCCCACTCTCACATATTTAATCATGATACGTTTGCATTACGGGTTTACTTTATATACAAATTCAACAGACATTGACTCCGAAAAAGTCATAAATAGATAACAAATATTGGAAAAACTTATTCTCCGGTTTTGCTATTCAGAGGAATTTTCAAACACAACAAAAACAATATATAATATGATATGAAAACTCATTAGTGAGGGACTGAGGGAGAGGGCCATCGCATGAATGAGTCGTCCAAAAGAAAGTGATTTTAAATTAACATTTTCTTACATATAATCAGCAGTTCTTAGACTAAAATTATTTCGCAGATGTAATGTGTGTTTCCGATGTAACCCAAAGATAATGAAAAAGTTTCACATACAAAACCCTTTGTAGACTATATAGAGACATATTATTATAACCGAATTTTAAATGCGATTTTACTTGTGTTTTCAGCTAATCATAACTTTTTTCAAAATCTCCAAACTTATGGTCAGTGAAGTCGAGTCGAGGGGTCAGACACTAACACTAATGCGATAGTGATCTATAGGTGTGCGACAGAGAGGGAGAGGGAGAGGGAGAGGGAGAGAGAGAGAGAGAGGTACTGTAGGTAGGGGGTGGCCACGTAGGGGGCTGACAGGCATTAAAAAGCCGGTGCGATATAATACAAATGCGGCGCTAATGGTTGGGACCGCACGGCTGAGCTCTTTGTTGATGTTGTGCACAGTTTGAGCCAAAATTCTCACTTCAATACAAGAGACAAAAAATATATTATACGTTTGCATGCGGTGGACATCCAGTGGGAGACCTACGATATTGTCATATAATAAATAATGGCCTTAACTTCTTGACGACAAAATCCCTTTTCTCACACATAAACACGACTTTCGTTTAAATGCCAACAAAACCGAAGTACTAATTAGTTTTCATATCGTATTAGAGAGAGAGAGAGAGAGAGTAAGAGAGAGAGATGTGACCAAACATTAAGTCGTTTTCGGCGACTATTTCTATCCTCTGCGAGACTTTTCATGACTAATGTTTGAGAAAATGCTTTGTTTTGTAAAACAATTTGTATGAATTGGCTGTTAATACAAATAATATAGCGTTTATTCTCTCGATGCCAACGATTCTCTCATAGCATTCCTATTCGCAGACAAAGTGTAAGTTTTCGCTCAAAGTTTCTGTGCCTCCGAGTCATTCATTCAATTATATCATATATATTAAAGTTTCGCTCATTTCTAGACATAACTAAGTATTCAAAACAAGTTATTTGTTATTTTCGGCTCCGAATGCCAACCCGTATCTCAACACAAACAAAAAGTATACTCAAAACTAATGGTAATAAGTATAAGATTGGAGAATATGTTGTCTCTTCACACGTTCATTAATGCATTAAATCGTTTGCAAACTTTAAAACACAGCTCAGAAATTACATTAAATAACATTATACTTAATATTAATAGTATAAAATATACAGCATTATAAAAGTTTATATGAAAATTTGTATTTAGGATTAAATGAAACAAGTATTTCATGTGAAAAAATCAAGTTTTTAATAAAGAGGTAGAACTTTATTATTACATTTGCAGATAAAACATAATATAGTAGTTGAATATTACAAGTGTTTACTACAAACAGAAAACATTAGTTATTTATTTTCCAATGTAATCATAATATATTACTTCAATGATTAGTGAAATTTAATTTTTTGTGGAGTTTATAACGTTATATAATATAATATTCTTGTCGATAATAATAATATTAAATATAAAAAATGATATGATATTACTGTATAAGTAGTCAATAAAAACTTACATTTAATTTAAATTCAAGTCACCTAAAGACACTTGAATATAATAATAATATTAATTTCTATACATTTGAATCAACAAAAATTTCATAATCATTACTGAATATACAATACTGACTCAATATTTTTTCTGTTCAACAAATATATCTAACATTTCAACAAAAAAAGATTTTCTCATCTTTTTATCAACACAAACATCACATTAAATATAATTTTCATTAATTAATTAATTTTCATTATAAAAAACAAACAGTACTCTTATAGACTGTATTTGGAGTATAACTTAATTAAGTTTAAGCTAAAGGTGCGAATCTCTGAAATATACATGTATTTATATATAAATTATATAAATATCGATATTTAGAGCGCTATTTTGCTGCCAAAAAAGTTTTTAATACATTTTTCATGAAAAATTGAAAGACTTTTTTAGTTATCATAATTATTATATTATTAAATATAAGCATTTTGTTTGTGAAATAAAATTTTCATGTTTATCGTCCGATAATCTAATCAAAAAACTTATCAAATGCTTCTCTAAATAGAGTATAATTATAGCCTAAAAAGAGCCGTAAATTTAATGCCAAAGAAAAACACAAATTTTTCTTTAATCAAAAAACTCCTAAAAAACTTTAATTAAAAAAGGCTATCATTTGCTGCTATTATTAAACCGATTGCTTGAAACCATAGTTATCGATACAAAGCGTGTGATTATTGATACCATTATTAGTGTTCAAATCGCAGCCTTTGTGTGATTTACAGAACTCCCTCTCCAGGGAACGGGAGATATTTCGGCGCTCACTCTCGTCGGCGAATATTGTGTACAAATTGCTCCTCTGTTTTGGCTGATTCCGGGTCCGACCCCAACTGCCCACGTGTCTGATGTGGGACTGGTGTATGGGTGCGTCCACTCGGATGCTACTGACCGACGAGTGCGCGAACTGTCGGTTCACTGTGGCCGACATCGCCCGACGGGACGGTATGTAATGGCCGTAGAGTTTGCTATCGTTTGGCTGCGATTCCAAGCAGTCATAGAGAATCTCTTCGTAGATGTGCTGCTCGGGTACCGTCCGGTAGGATATGGAGCTGATGTCACTCAAGTCACTGGTGTCTGACTGGCAGACAGACAGCTCCTCCATCAGTAGATCAATGGAATCGGTATCCGTTTGTGTCGGCAGTAGAGAGCTTTGGAGACGACTGGACGCCGACGAGTGTTTGTAGATGTCTGGCTTGTGATGATTGGGCAGCTTTTGAGGCACCTGTAGGTCGTCCAGTATCTCGAGCATACATTTAGCCATTTCTGTGAAATGCGTTTTCTTAGATTTGCGATTAGATTTAGTAGAGCTGGTGGTTGTGGTGGTCGTGCCGTATATGCTGTGGTATGGACTGGATTTAGGTCGAGCGGTGGTCGTGGAGGACAGTGTGGCCGCGATTCTCAACTCCGAGGTTGTGATCAAATCGACGTCCAATTCGTGGGCTTTAGAGACGGCTGACACCGACGATGAGAAGCCAGTCGTCTTCAGAGTTGAATAGTCTGTCAATGCATTCAATGGGATATATAATAATATAATAATTGATCCTGGTTATTTATAATATAATACGGAATCTCATTATTCGAGTCAATGAATGAAAATATAAAATATTGTTTTTATATTGCAATCAAATAAATAGAGAAAAGCGTTTAATATTCAAATCAATTGCTCGAAAACCACAACAAAAATCAAATTCTATTCACTGTTATAAAGAGTAGTAATTAATAGTGTAAACTAAATGTGAATTTAGTTTTTATGCTGTTTTCTTGAATATAGACTACTGTTTCGTATAATAGTTTTTAAATGGATTTCTATATTATAGAGAGAATGGTATGACTATTACGAGAGCATCTAATGGTTTATTTATGTTAATTAATTAAATTGTTAGTCAGTGGACGTTGTGTTGAGTGCTTTTTTGAAAGCACATAACGTACTGAAAAGCATACCAGTCCCTTACAGTTCAATATATTTTCATATACGATAAGCAAAAATGCAAAACAAAGAACCCAATGAGAATAATAATAATAATTTTTAATTTAATTAAATCCATTGTACATGATTTAAAAATTTAATTATAATTTGATTTATTGAACGCAAAAAAGTTCTCCAAAAAAGTCTGTATATATTCTTGTGTTTCATGACATGTAATGGTATAGTGGGCTAAACGCCAGAACCGGTGCTTTTTTATGAGGACCTGATCTCCTGAGCGCTCAGACGCCTAAAGATAATTATGTTTTAGGAGTAAAATACTCACTAAAATTATAGATAAAAGAAATCAGTTTTCGTATGCGATTATATTAAACCAAAAATTTCATATATTTATTATGAAATAAAAATTCTCAAAATATGAGTATATTAGCACAAAAAGGTTGTAGTATTTTGTGAATAAATAGATTAATAATAAGTATTTGTTGGGATTTAATTTGAGCCAAACATGTAGTGAGAGCTCAAGAATTATACATTATTTCACTGATAGCGATATTAATATTAATTGATACTGATACTATTATGCCTTACGAATTGACACAACTTATAAATACAGAAAAGAAATTATTCTACAATTGATCACAAATGAATAAATAAATTTAAAAATTCCTGTAAATTATGCTGTGTTTAGTGAATAAATTATATTCATAGCACCGGTACTAACAATAATTCACTGTTAGATTAGAGCAAACATGCTATAAATTCACTCTTGGCTTGAAATACGAGTAAATCTTTGGGTTGAAAACACATAACATTGGACTCCACACAAAATCTATGGCTTTTTCTTTTCGTTTTGATTCCTACCAGTGCTGTGCCTGTCATTAATCTGGGCTTTGGATTGCTTTTGCCTTTTATTTTGTTGCTGTTATCAATTTTAAAGTACTTTTTATAGTGATATATATTTTCTGAATACATGTCCAGTCATGAGAAAAAACAAATCAAAAAGTTATATTTAAATAGCATATTGAAAGGCACTGAGAAGTGCAATGAAGTACAAACTTATTTTACACAAAAACTTTTAATAACTTTAAGACTACTCATCAGTAATGGAATATTAAATGGTATTCAAAACTATTTTGTGACCACATTTGGTGTCTATTTTAAGTGAACAACACTAGTAAAAGCACTTAATTTGTTTTGCTAACAAAACAAAAATAGCATTCAATAAATCCAATGCCTGTCACAGACATGTAGACATTAATCACCAAAAAAAGTGCTCATTTTGTGTCCGTAAATAATAAGATAATTTGGAGCCAAATATGCCATAACCTACTGATAAGGCACTCGTGTGTCCCATAACTTGAAAAATGTGTTTTTCTAAGAAAACTTCAGTTTTGTTCAAAAATATATATTATTCAATCAAAACGACACTTTATTCTGGGGGACGACTCAGGTCTTGAATATGAGAGCATTTTTCGTGAAATATTGCGACAAAAAATTATACTGTACTTCACTTAAGAGATAATAAAAATCTAAATCTTAAAAACGATTTTAATATCAGTTGTAATTTTTGTATTTTTAGAGAAAATTTAGGCAAAAACCACAGCTTTCGTTAATGATCTTTTTTACTGAATTCATATACTATAAACTGATTTATAATTATAATATACAATTCATTAGCAAAACTGCATTTTATAGCGTTCTTTAATCTCTAGGTATTTATAATTAAATTCATAATAAATGAACTCTTTTTTTGTGAAAACCTAATATTAATTGAAAGACTTTTGAAAAACGTTATCAAAAGACAAATCGTACGTAAAAAATATGTCAAAAAACAGACATCAAAACAAACAAATAAAAAGATAGCAAAGATATT
>CAJPVJ010000385.1:0-26817 GCA_905397405.1 Oppiella nova
GTGGCGACCAAATTGGTGGTCTGTTGGAAGTGATTCGTGTCCAACGGGTGGACATGTCTTTTGGGTCGACCTCTCAATCTCTTGACACTCACGTGTGGGGTCTTCGGCGCCACCACTCGACTCCTGTCCTCGCTATCATTCATACCTCAGACCAGATGTCACTCACAGACTGATGAGTAGCTCCCGATGAAGACAATCAATGGTTTTATAAGACAATTGATAGTTTGAGACCAAGTGTTGAACAACTTTTTTCAATAGACTTTCACTCGCGTTATGCTTACAGTCTATGACACAGTGTTTCACACAATCAGTGCTATAACAGTCATATCAGATATACTATGGCTATGAGAGCACATGTACTTTGACGGCACCAGTAGCTTAAACACTAGTTGTATAATAAGTTATTATTATTAACTGTCAGCTACCGAGAACACAATGTTATCAATGTAAGTTTTGTGGCGATTTGTGTACAACTATTGTTTACGTTGATTTCAGCGATTAATTGACATTTTGGTTGTGAATATAATTACAAAATAAGTGTTATTTTGAGGCACATGTGCTCAGAGTTTGCACAAAACTAGACACAACTTTCCCTCCTTTCCCTCTACTCTATTCATATTTCTCATTGTATTGCACCTGTACTTTGCGCTCAAGGCTTACTTGTTTGACAGAGCACTGGTAGCTTTGGGATAGCTATGCAAAGTTTATTTGTTTTTCATTGTCAGTGCCATAAACCCGATCCCAATGTTGTCTACATTTGAATGATAATTCTCTTAACATTAGTTTGAAAATTGGCTGCAAATGTGTTAATCAGTGGGTTTATTATAACAGTAAATCTATTAAGTTTACAATTAGCTGGAGTCATTGATCACTTTCATAATGTAATTTGATTATAACGTAACACATAAACCCAGGGTCTAAATCAGTACATTATTATCATTAGTAGCATACGTTTGTATGAACTAGTGTGTTTCATGCAGGGCCTGCACCCTGCAGCAGGGTACGCGCAGGGCAGGGTATACTTGAAAGGCCTGCAGGGCAGGGCAGGGTGCCATTAGGTAACTTTTGGGCCTCAACCTCCACGGACGGCCCGTTCCGTAACCCTCCACTCCAGCCCTACCCCCTCTCATAGACTTAGAAAATTTATTTTATAAATTATTTAGATATGGGGGGATATATAAGACTCAAAATTCGCCTAAAGATGATTTTCTAGGAACTTTTCTATATGCAGGCAATGCAGGCGCCTGCAGGGCAGGGCAGGGTGGTTTTAAAGAATATTTGCAGGGCGGGCAGGGCACTGTCAATGCAGGGCAGGGTGCTAAATTTTATAGTTTGTAACACACTAGTATGAACCTGTAGGTAGACTACTAATGTACCTGTATTGACCTTATACAATTTATTTTATTATTATTTATTATTTACATTATTTGGTGCTAATAACCGTAAAAATATCATTATTTTCATATCAAACTTAAACTAATTATTGAGATATTCATGCATTAAAGTTAGTTTTATTTTATTATCTATTTTGGTATTCATTAGTTTTATTTATATTTCACTATTTTTAAGTTATCAATATACATTATTCGTAATACAATTTATAAATTATATCAAACATCAGGCAAATACAAATCATTTGAATGAATTAAATGCCCCCTAGAATATTTGGACTTAAAATAAATCTGATAACCAATGTCAATTTTATATTCTGGTCAAATTGATGTCCACATTAAGCAATTGTTTTTGATAACACTTTTCCTATCATTTATATAGCTTATAATAATAATACTCTGGGCATTATCAAAATGATTATCTAATATCGATTTATTTTTGATCTAATAGTGAGTTTTTATTGATTATTGATTAGTGTCTCAAAAATACATTTATATCGATTTAAACAAACTTTTCCATATATTTTCAATAATTCAGTGCATATAATGCACTGTTAACTGCATTATAAATGCAAGTTATTATATCTTGAAAAACAATTGTATTTTGAATTATCATTAAAATTATTATTATTGAATTTCATAAACTATAATTCTTGTGGATTATATGACTAATCCAAATATGAAGTTAATAAATCGGCTTACATTTCAAACTCAAACAACATTTATTAACTTTAAATATGAAAATTCTAATATATTGAATGCTATCAACATAATCGACAAATACTGTACAAATAATTACATATTTATTGCCAATAATTTCGATGATTATTGCAATCGAGAGATCAAGTCATCGAAACGAGTGAATACAATCATATTTCACAGATTTATAGACATTTTATTTGCCATAAGATTTATAACTTGTGCCATATTTGCTGAAAATCAAGTGGTAATGAATTTGATGGCAAATTCAAACTATTTACTGGGTAATTCACGCATTATGTCCTTGATATTAAGTCTAATGGCTATCATCTCACTAATTGGTTCATTCATATTTCATTACTTTGAAAGTAATGACAAACTATTTGTCATAAAATTTTTAAATGACATTAAACACAAGGTAAATGTATACCCTTTAAATCCAATATATACTAGGAAGTTTGCTTTCAAAATGAATTTAACATCAAAATATTTTCTAAGTCAACAAATCAATATAATTATCATATTAATAGCTATTATTGTTAGTTGTCCTACGATTGTGGCCTATTTTGATGATCAAACTGATTATTCATTAATTACTACAATATTTTGGACTATTATTACATTTATATCGGTTAGAAATTTTTTTGTCATATGTGTTGTCACATTTATCCTGTGTTGTACGGCATTAATGTATATTTATTATCAGTTAAAAGAAATTAATGACAAATTTATAATGAGCTTTAATTACAAAAGCATTTATATATTAATAAAAACTATTGGTAAACATAATTATGTCTCCAACTGTATAACACAATTGAATGAAATGTATAAATATGTGATTTTTACTATGTATATACTACTTACAACTGCTTATGATTTAATAATATACTTAATACAAAATAGTTATAAATCATCATTAATATTAAGAGTTGCACTTGTTGTCTCATTAATAAATGGTTTTACTATATTAATTATAGCTAACTATTTGTGGGCATCTATTCATAAAATGGCACATAGGTTTAGATACCTATTACATCCATTTCTCATTAAAACACACCTTTCCTTAAGAAATAAACTATTATTAATGCGAATGAATGATATGTTAAGTGGTGGTCACATAGGTTTTACTTGTTGGGAATGGTTCCCGATCAATTTTTATGAGTTTTATAATTATTTATGTCAATTTTGTATATCGTACATTTTAATTGTAAGGTTTGTCCGTGATTTGTGATTTATAAACTTATTGTTTGTAAAATAAAATTAATTAATTAACGATCTATCACTATTTCAACTAATATTTTAAATTATATTTAATCATTAAAAAATTATCTATTAAAATATAATATTTTCTTAATTAACAGTATATATAATATATTACCACTACTTTGTATAATTATTAATTCAAATTCAATATACTTGATTGTCTTTAATTATCGATTATTGAAATATTGACCTAAATTAAAGTATAATTACTTTATATTGATTTCATTGTCTGTAATGTAAGTCATATCATAAATAGTAAGCGTAGTTATATTATTATATAATATATTCAAATGAAAAATATAAAGTATATGTAAAAGCGTATATCTTTTACTGTTTATGAACTCAATGTTCAGTTCTCATTGAATTATTGTTTAACTTATAAATTAATATTTTAAACTAAAGCAAATTTATATATTCTAGTAAATTCATAAACAAACAAAGATTTGATTGATGATAATGTTATTTAATATTAAATATACAATAATTGTATAACTCATATTCATTATATTCAAATATCAATAACTTACTATTATTATATGTTTTTAAAAATATTTTCGTATACAGTACGACAGTAATAATCATAATAATTATAATCAACCTAATTTTCAATTAATTATTTTTATTATAATATTTCACTTAATAAGTAGTATAAGTTACGTAAACATGAATTTTATTAAACAGTCCAAATTAAAAACTCAACAAAAAATGGCAAACTTTACAATTGAAAACACTAATGAATTGAATGCAATGAACAGAATTGACAAATTCTGTACAAATAATTACATATTAATTGCAAACAATTTCGACGATTATTGTAATCATGAGAAAAGATCACCGGAAAGAGTGAATAAAATATTATTTTTCCGATTCGTTAACATTTTAATGGCCATCCGGGGTATCATTTCAGTCATATATCCCGACAATAAAAGTATCACAAACATGATGTCAAACCCAAACTATTTGTTTGGAAATTCACAGATAAATACAATGGGATTAGTACTGATCATAATTGCAACATTTGTGTTATTTTGTATGTATCATTATTTTGAAAATAAATTTGCCTTTTATACCATTGATATTATCAATGGCATCAAGCACAAAACAAACACAACTCGTTTGAGTAAATCAAATGCTAGTAAATTTGCGTTTAAAATTAATTTGATAACAAAATATATGCTAGCTATGCCTAAGAATATTCTGGTTATTTTAGTATCCATCATATTTATTGGCGCAACATTTGTGGCATATTTCAATGATAACACAAATTATTCACTAGGTTATATAATATTCTGGGTATACTTTTCTTATCTAACAGTTCGCGATGTTACCAACATAATTATTATCATGTTCATTTTGGCTTATACCGCATTATTGTATATTAATTATCAATTACAAGAAATTAACGATAAAATGATTATCAGTCTAAAAAACAAAAGTATAAATATTTTAATGGGAACTATCAATGAACACAATTCTGTATCCAAATGTATAACACAATTGAATGCAATGTATAAATATATTATTCTCGTTGTTTATATAATGGTTACGATTATTGTTGATTTACTAATTTATATATTACAATATAGTGTACAATTAATATTATACTTAAAGATTTTTCTCATGTTTGTAATAATCAATTGCATAGTAATGCTGATTATTGTCAATTATTTGTGGGCATCTATTAATAAGAGGTCTCATCAGTTTCGGCCACATTTACACACATTTCTCATTAAAACTCAACTTTCCTTAAGACAAAAATTACTATTAATAAAAATAATTGAGAGATTAACCAAGGATCATATTGGTTTCACGTGTTGGGAATGGTTTCCCATTAATTTCTATGAGTTTTATGATTATTGTGTCAAATTTTGTATATCTTACATTTTACTTGTTAAACTCATACATCATTTATAGCCTAAATGTTTTGTTTAATAAAATAAAATATTTTCAAGTATTTGTATCCATAATACGGTATTATTATTTCTTAGATTACTATATTACTGTATAATGCACAAGCTCTATTTATATTTCTACCGTATAGTTTTTAAGTATATCGGCAATGGTTTCTGATTAATTTATACAAATTATATAAACAATTTATAATTTATTACAGTACTTGTAGGTTTCTTATATTTGATTCATTTATTTTATTAAATAAATTATATTGGTGCAGTACATATCGATTAAACTATAGCTTAACATAGTTTACTACAAGAATAATTTATTAAAAATAAGGCTGTTATGAAAGAATTTTATAATTTATAGCTATGTTACATTTATGATAGTCTTTATTGTTGGGAATGTTTCTCGATCAATTTTTATGAGTTTTATGATTATTTATCGTATATTTTAATTGTAAGGTTTGTACGAGATTTATGATTTGTATAATAATTACTTGTAAAATAAATATATTCACGAACTATTTTAACTAACTATCTTAAATTATATTTAATCATTTTAAAATTAACTATCTATCAAAATATAATATTTTCTGAATAGATGCTTATTTATAAGTTTTTGTATGTTTTTAATGCACTATATTAGATTGCCTTTAATTATCGATTATTGATATATTGACCGAAATTAAAGTACAATTACTTTGTATTGATTTCATTGTCTGTAATGTAAATTATATTATAAATAGTTAGCATATAATATATTCAAATGAAAAATATAAAGTATAGGTAAATGCGTTTTATCTGTTACTGTATATGAAGTTCAGTGCTCATTCAATTATTGTTAGTTAAACAATAATTTAATTTTATAAACTTAAGTAAAACTTACTCTAATAAATTTATTAACAAACAATAATGTTATTAATGATAGTGTTATTTAATATTTAATATATTTTGTTTAACTCATATTCACAATATTCAAATATCAATAACTTGTTTGATAAAGTTTAAAAATATTTTCGTATATAAATACTATACTACTGTATCTGTACTGTATTGTAAATAGGTACTACTGCAACTATCATAATCACTATAATCAAGCTAATTTTCATTTAATTATCTTTACTATAATACAGTAATAGACTTAATAAGTAGTATACGTTAATTAAACATGAATTATATTAAACAGTCCAAATTAAAAGCTCAACAAAAAATTGCAAACTTTACAATTGAAAACACTAATGAATTGAATGCTATCAACAGAATTGAAAAATTTTGTTCAAATAATTACTTATTAATTGCAAACAATTTCGACGACTATTGCAATCATAAGAAGAGATCACCGGAAAGAGTGAATAAAATAGTATTTTTCCGATTTGTTCTCATTTTAATGGCCATCCGGGGTATCATTTCAGCCATATATCCCGATAATAAAAATATCACAAACATGATGTCAAACCCAACCTATTTGTTTGGAGATTCACAAATAATTACAATGGGATTAGTACTGATCATAATTGCAACATTTGGTGCACTTTGCATTGGTCATTATTTTGAAACTAAATGTGCATTCTTTACCATTGACCTTATCAATGGCATCAAGCACAAAACAAACACAACTCGTTTGAGTAAATCAAATGCTAGTAAATATGCGTTCAAAATCAATTTAATTACAAAATATCTTCTGGGCAAGTTTGAGAATATTCTGGTCATTTTGGTATCCATCACATTAATTGGCGCAACATTTGTGGCATATTTTGATAATAACACAAACTATTCACTAGGTTATATAATATTCTGGACATATTTTTCTTACATAACAATTCGAGATGTTGCAGGCTTAGGTATTATCATGTTCATTTTGGCTTATACCGCATCATTGTATATTAATTATCAATTACAAGAAATTAACGATAAAATTATTTTCAGTCTAAATAAGAAAAGTATAAATATGTTAATGAAAACTATTGGTGAACACAATTCTGTGTGCAAATGCATTACACAATTGAATTCAATGTATAAGTATATTTTTCTCGGTGTATATATTTTGCTTACAATTATTGTGGATTTAGCTATTTATATAATGCACTATAGTGTACAATTAACATTATACTTAAGGATTTTTCTCATGTTTATAATAACAATTGGTGTAATAATGCTGATTATTGTTAATTATTTGTTGTCATCCATTAATAAGAGGTCTCATCAGTTTCGGCCACATTTACACTCATTTCTCAATAAAACACAACTTTCCTTAAGGAGTACATTACTATTAATAAAAATAATTGAGAGATTAACCAAGGATCATATTGGTTTCACGTGTTGGGAATGGTTTCCCATTAATTTCTATGAGTTTTATGATTATTGTGTTAAATTTTGTTTATCTTATATTTTAATTGTTAAGCTCATACATAATTTATAGTTTATTCGCTAATTGCTTTGTATAATAAAATAAAATATTTTCAATTATATCTATAGCACGGTATTATTATTTCTTACATTACTATATTACTGGATAATGAACAAGCTCTATTTATATTTCTACAGTACTGTATAGCTCTAAACAATAGAGTCCAAATTATATCAACAATTGTTTCTGATTAATTTCTACGAATTTTATAAACATTTTATGATTTATTACTTGTTGGTTACTTATGCTTGATTTATTTATTTTATTAAATAAATTATATTGGTGTAGTACTATAGCTTAACAATTAAACTATAGCTTAACATAGTTTAAAATTATACAACAATAATTTATGTAAAATAAGGCTGCTATAAAAAAATTATAGAAATACCTATATTACATTTATTACATTAAATTTATTATTTTATTTAATCTAATAATAAGATCATTGTCGCAATACATTTGCCTATGCATCATAAATCATTATAATAGAGTTTATATTATTTTATAAGTTTTTTGATACAGTATAATAATATGTTTGAATTTAGCTATTGATTATTGATTGTAGTCCACAAACTCACATACATTTACATTGATTTCAGTTTTATATTTAGTTTTATAACAAATAATTCAGTTTATTCTCAATATTCAAATAAAAAATATATTGTACATACATTATATTCATTGTGAATTAAATTCATGTTGGTTGCTAATTATCAAATTATTTGCATATAAATTATTAATAGTTTGAATAATTTATTGTTAAATGACGTTTATGAGGCAAGCCAAAAATAAATATAAAGTTAATTTAACTTAAAACATTAAGATTGCATTTTTCATCTAAGATTGATCTGTTGCCCTAATATACGGCATATCTAATAATATATCTATTTCTTATATTTTACAGTATATTTTAGTGCAGCTAATACTGTACCACACATTGTATCATATAGTATTTGCTTATAAATCATAATCGCAATAAGCAATATTTTGAATAATTAATTATCTGGTGCTCATTTAATTTGACATAAACAATAATTAATAGACTAAAAATATTGTACCATAGTGTAAAGATAAAAATGTATTATATCAGAAAACTCAAATTGAAATCTGAAAAACAATTTGAACATTTTGCAAACTCAAACACTAATGAATTGAATGCAATCAACAAAATCAACAAATTCTGTGCAAATAATTATATATTTATAAATTTGGACGACTATTGTGATGGACAAATACAATCACCAAAAAGAGGTTATAAAATATTATTTCACAGATTAATTAACATATTGCTTGCATTCAGATTTATAATTTCATCTATATTTCATAATAATAAAAATGTCATCAATGTCATGTCAAACGCAAATTATTTATTAGGCAATTCACGTATTTTCTCAACGTTATTAAGTATGGTATCTATTATATCATTAACATTATTATTCATATTTCATTACTTTGAAACTAAATACACATTATTTGTAATCCACTTTTTAAATGATATCAAACACAAAACAAACACAAATCGTTTGAATGAATTAAATGCTCAAAAATTTGCTTTTAGGATAAACCTAATCACAAAATACATGCTTGGTAATGTGTTGAATATACTAGTCATGTTAGAAACTCTGATACTTATTTTCACCCCTATTGTGGCATATTTTGATAATAACACACAATATTCTATAATTTACATCATATTCTGGACTCCTATCACTTATATATCATTTCGTGATTTAACATCAATATGTGTTGTCACGGTTGTATTGGTTTACACGTCTTTATTATACATAAGCTATCAATTAAAAGAAATTAAACACAAATTTATAATGATTTTAAATTATAAAGTCAATTACATGTTAATAATAAGATTTATAAATGCTCACAATTGTGTGTCAGAATGTATTAGACAATTAAATGCAATGTATCAATATGTGATTTTTGCAATTTATATCATTTGCACAATTTTTTTTAATTTGGCTATTTATTTAGTTTTCAACAGTATTTATAGTACATTATTTCTAAAGATATTACTATCTTTGGGTTTAGTAAATGCCATAGCAATGTTAGCAACTTGTATTTTCTTGTGGTCATCTATCCATAAACTGGCACATATTTATAGACCCTTTTTGCATACATTTCAACTTAAAATACAACTTTCCTTAAGAGAAAAATTACATATAATGCGATTAAATGAGAGACTTAGTGACGATCATATAGGCTTCACTTGTTGGCAATGGTTTCCCATTAATTACTATGAGTTTTATGACTATTGTTGCAAATTCTGTATGTCCTATATTTTAATTGTTAAATTTATAAATGATTTATAATTCATTTGTTTGTAATACGGTAAACATTTGTTTTAAATACTTGTATTATACTTTAAACTGATTGCATACGAATTTGTACCGGGTCCTCAAAGCTAAGAAGATGAACAGTATGATGACTCCCAGTCCCGCGAAACAGGCCCAACCCAACTGCTCCCACAGCAAAAACAGTATGACTACCGACTGAATCGGTGCCGCAAACAACGAGTGAACAGTGTATGCAAACTATTTATAAAATATAAAATAAATTATTTTTAAATTTTTTAAAATTCATTTTAATTCATCAAGGATATAAAAACCTCATCGAATCTGTTGACATCATTGGACATCATATTCAGTATCTGTCCGACAGTTGTCTTTCCCATCGCTGAACGACTTAATCTCAGCGACTGGTAAACCATTATATAATTATTATTATAGAAAATGTATCATGATGATTTATGCAAACACCCACATACCTTTTTGTACATAAGGGCACAACAGGCCACTCGCATCCTCATCCCGGCCTTCATTTGATACATAAAGACCACGTGATTGAGTGAAACACAACCGGCCGAACACAATACGACTCCAACGGCATACCCGACCGCCTCCTCGTACGACACGCGCCCCGTCTTCTGGAAATATCTCACGACATAACCCAAAAAGACTGGTTGGGCCGCACGGATCACCCCTTCCTATGAATGTGTTATAGTTATGCCTATAAATATGTCTATAAAATAATCAACTGGATCAATTGATGATTAAAAATGGTGAACTATTTATATAAAGCAGCTTACTAATTCAAAGTAATAGCTTTTAATTTGTTTTCCAAAAGTTTTATATTAATTGTTAACCATTTTTTATATTCATCGATTGATTCAGTTGATTTATTTTTATAGACATACCCCAAAAAAAGTATGAATTCCCTGGACTTACTTGTATTATATAGAGTAGAATCCATGGCACGAATTCCCACGAAAATGTCCGAATGAGAGCCAATATAAGACTTGGATGTCGTCCACTCACTTGGCGTATCCATTGCCTGGATTATGAGCAACAAATTTGTTTTATTGTTTATCCAGATTAGTTTTGTTTAGTGACAATGAATACCGTTCGAGTTTATCGCCCACTTTATCAGCCGTGTCACTTTTTGGGCATTTATATAAATCTAGAAAATCTAGATCTTTTCGGTGACCCTTTATGAATATACTCCACACCCAACTGTAGGCATACAAAATACTTTTATTTACAGGGTGAATGTAATTTTTATCACATTAATAGTAAACAAGTAACTGTGTAAAACAGTGAAAAGTGATTCAGAGCATAATAAAATAAATAATTGTGAGTGGTAAAGTGTATAACAGTGTTTACAATTCATAGTAAACAAATTTGAGAGAATATCTATCCTGTGTACTTTTGAAATAATTAAATAATCTATAACTGTACCTGAATGTTATTTTGGACAAAATGCTAATTCTATCCCATGGAGAGGGCTTTGTAATGAGCTCGTCACTTTCCATTTAATTATTAGCTAGTATAATCTAACATACAAAATTATTGTATCAGTACATATACAATTAGTAATGCTATTGATATATAAAAATTATATACACATAACCCAACTGTACGTCTATGTAATATTTAGTAGCAACTTCTGAAAACTAAGTAATAGTTATCATTAACTGCTTACTCAAATATTTTGAAATGACATTTGCAAGAAACTGTAGCTATTTATAAAGGATTCAATTGACAAATCGACAATTATTATATGATATTAAAGTTATAAAATATTTCAACGACATTGAACAAAAAGTATATATACACTATATATACAGTGCTGCGCGCCAGAGACAGTACTAGTTTAATTTTGGAACTAGTACACTCAAACCTTTGTTAGCAATGAATTATATCTAAAATTTTAATAGATTAAATAAGTGATTAGTGTGCTATAAAGTAATTTTCACGTATAAATTTGTAAATATTATTTCTCTGACAAAAAGTAATCTCTGATTGATTAACCTTTGAACCCTAGCATTGGACCCTTATAATATTTGACAGTTCAATGTGTCAAACTTGGTTATACTACTAATATTTACAAATTTATACGTGAAAATTACTTTATAGCACACTAATCACTTATTTAATCTATTAAAATTTGAGATATAATTCATTGCTAACAAAGGTTTGAGTGTACTGGCTCCAAAATTAAACTAGTACTGTCTCTGGCGCGCAGCATTGTACTGTATCAAAAAAACTTATAGAATAATATAAACTCTATTATAATGACTTATTATGCATAGGCAAATGTATTGCGACAATGATCTTATAATTAGATTAAATGAAATAATAAATTTAATGCAATTAATGTAATATAGGTATTTCTATAATGTTTTCATAGCAGCCTTATTTTACGAAAATTATTGTTGTATAATTTTAAACTATGTTAAGCTATAGTTTAATTGCTATGTACTACCCCAATATAATTTATTTAATAAAATAAATAAATCAAACATAAGTAACCAACAAGTAATAAATTATAAATTGTTTATAAAATTCGTAGAAATTAATCAGAAACAATTGCCGATATAATTTAGACTCTAAAGTTTAGATCTATACTGTAGAAATATAAATAGACTTGGACATTATCCAGTAATATAGTAATGTAAGAAATAATACTGTAATACCGTGCTATGGATACAAATACTTGAAAATATTTTATTTATTAAACAAAACAATTAGGCTATAAATTATGTATGAGTTTAACAACTATGCTATAAATGGTAAGAATTACATATTTATACATTTCATTCAATTGTGTTATACAATTGGAGACATAATTATGTTTATAAATAGTTTTTATTAACATATAAATGCTTTTGTAATGAAAACTCATTATAAATTTGTCATCAATTTCTTTTAACTGATAATAAATATACAGTAAAGCCGTACAACACAGGATAAATGTGACAATACATATGACAAAAAAATTTCTAAACGATATAAATGTAATAATAGTCCAGAATATTGTAGTAATTAATGAATAATTGGTTTGATCATCAAAATAGGCCACAATCGTAGGACAACTAACAATAATAGCTATTAATATGATAATTATATTGATTTGTTGACTTAGAAAATATTTTGATATTAAATTCATTTTGAAAGCAAACTTCCTAGTATATATTGGATTTAAAGGGTATACATTTACCTTGTGTTTAATGTCATTTAAGAATTTTATGACAAATACTGTGTCATTAGTTTCAAAGTAATGAAATATGAATGAACCAATTAGCGAGATCGCTGCGAGACTTATAGCTATCGTAAGTATCTGTGAATTTGTAAATAAATAGTTTTGCGTTTGACATCATATTTGTTACATTTTTATTGTCAGGGAATATGGCTGAAGTGATACATCGGATGGCAATCAAGATGTTAGCAAATCTGAGAAATAATACTTTCTTCGCTTTTTTTGGTGCTTCATCTCATGATTACAATAGTCGTCGAAATTATTGGCAATTAATGTTATAATTTGTACAGAATTTGTCGATTCTGTTCATTGCTTTTAAGGCATTATTGTTTTCATTAGTAAAGTTTAACATTTGTTGTTTAGCTTTATGTTTTGATTGTTTTATAAAATCCATTTATACAAAGTATATAAGTTAATAAGAATAGTTCATATAATTAATTTATAATTAGTTTGATTATAAACAAGTTTGTATTAACTTTATATAAGAATTTAAAATATTTGTATAAGATTTATAAACTTTATTCTTATATTATATACATTTTAATGTACTGGTGCAAAAATGATATCGATATTTTCCATCAATCAATAATCAATAACTAATCTCTAAATTACTTGTAATATCAAAAGCATTAAACAAAAAATCAATTAATAAATGAATGGAAAAGTTATTTTATAAATAAAATAAGTTTATGTGCACTTAATTATTGATAAAAATCAATAATTAATAACTAATTCAAACATTTGAATTGATCATAAACATATAATTCTAAAACTATTTTAATTATTTTACTGTACCTGTATATATATTATTTCTGCAATACTAAGTTCAGTTTAAATAAAATATTTTAATTAAAATATGTTTTATAAAAATTATTGTTAATTTTCTGTTTAATAATATCATTATAACAATATTGATGTTAAGCTAATATCTTAACTGAATCTAATACTTAGAAAACATTCACTTATATTCAGTTTTAAAATTAAATAAGTTTTGTACAGTATTTATAAAAGCAAATAATTATTTTATTATCGTATATAAGGTTTCTTAGCTTTGAGGACCCGGTACAAATTCGTATGCAATCAGTTTAAATAGTTTGCATACACTGTTCACTCGTTGTTTGCGGCACCGATTCAGTCGGTAGTCATACTGTTTTTGCTGTGGGAGCAGTTGGGTTGGGCCTGTTTCGCGGGACTGGGAGTCATCATACTGTTCATCCCATTCCAGGGACTTATGGGTCGACTGTTTCAGAGTGTTCGTCGAAAAACGGCTCAATTAACGGATACGAGGATTAGGATTATGAATGAAATCATATCCGGTATGCGAGTCATAAAGATGTATACCTGGGAGCAGCCCTTCCAAGATTTGGTGGCCGAGTCGCGATTGTAAGATATATCTGAGAAAGCAATACGATATGAGTCTCACAAAAAATCTTTAATCTTATCTTTAAAACGGCTTACGTGTAAACATAAGATTAAAGATTTTTTTGTGCGAGACTCATATCGTATTGCTTTCTCAGATACTAAGTCATACTATATATATAAAATTTAATAAAAAAATATTTATATATATTATGACAGGAAAGAGATACAACGGATCAGACACTCGAGTCTATTGAAAGCCATAAATTTGTCCTTTTATTTCGTGGCCTCTCGTGTCATACTATACGCCTGTTTCGTCACATTTGTATATACGGGCGGAAAACTGTCGGCCGAATCGGTGTTCGTGACGATGGCCTTCTTCAATACGCTGCGAAACACATTGACCCGACATTTTCCGGCCGGAATCGCGGCCACAGCGGAACTGGTGGTCGCCTGTCGCCGGATTCAGGTATTATTTTTGGCGACCATTCACTCGGATCCCCACAAATGAATTATACATTGAATGTGGGATTTGTATTATCGCAGGATTTCTTAGTCCTCGACGAAATTGACGATTCAAACAAACCGATTGAATACATGGCGTCAGTATACTCGGGGAAAGCCGATGGAAATGGGGTTCCCGTAAGCCTTGAGAAACCTATGAAACCAGTGGACGACAGAGAGAAAGGAGTTTTCATTGAGAATATGAGCGTTCGTTGGAATGATGTATGGATTCGTTAATTGAATATTTGCCGTAAATTTAAGTTTTAATACAATTTGTTGATTACTTAGGAAACCCTTGAGCCCACTCTGAAAGACATTAGTGTTTGCGTAAAATCTGGAGAGTTGTTAGCAGTGATAGGATCCGTTGGTAGTGGAAAGGTATGTAGATTGATAAATCATAAATATGAATAATATACATTTAACACTATGCTATATATATTCCATGTATAATGGGTTTCCATAACGTCCTTTACTATATTCATACACTGGACTATTTATGTGGTATTAATCAAAGTCCAGTGTATTAGCATGGGAAACGATGATATTGATACCCACTATACATACTCACAATAACTCCGATAACAGAGTTCACTATTGATGTCAATCCTAAATGAGCTGACAATCACGTCGGGATCAATGGAGGTGAGGGGAACGGTATCATATGCTCCACAAGAGTCGTGGGCCTTCATAGCTAGCGTTAGAGACAATATTCTGTTCGGAACTGAATATAACGAACAGAAATACAATAACGTGGTTGAGGTGTGCGCTCTGGACAGGGATTTCAAACTATTCCCATTCGGCGACAAAACCATTTGCGGCGAGCGAGGGGTGTCGTTGAGTGGGGGCCAGAGGGCGAGGATCGGGTTGGCGAGGGCTCTATACCACGAGGCGGACATCTATTTGCTGGACGACCCCCTGTCGGCGGTGGACGCGCGCGTCGCTAAACATCTCTTTCAAAAGTAATCCTAAAATATATACAGTATATCTGAAAAAGCAATACAAAATGAGTCTAGCGAAAAAATCATTAATTTTATCTTTAGAACTACTTACATGTAGTGTTCCCAAATTCAAAAATCAAATTCCTTGAGAATCCCTATTTTTACCTCAAAAATATCCTTAAATTCCTTGATTTAAAAAAACTGACCATAAATTTCCTTGAGGTCCAATGAAATGGTCATATTTTTTGAAAATATTTCCTTGAGCATATGATCGATTCCTTGAAAGTCCTGCTTGAACCTTGAGATTTGGGAACCCTACTTATATGTAAAGATAAAATTAAAGATTTTTCCCTAGACCCTATTTTGTATTGCGTTCTCAGATATATTAACTTTTTGTGTCATATATTAAAACCCTACAAATGCGTTCAGATGTGCGGTGGAGTACCTGAAAGATAAGGCCCGCGTGTTAGTCACCCATCAGATTCAGTTCCTAAAAGAGGCCCATAAGATACTGGTGCTAAACGATGGGAAATGTATAGCTTTCGGCACGTACGCTGAGCTCTGGGAGTCTGGTATCAATTTCATGTCATATATAAACGATGATAAGCCGACTGAAACCAAAACCGACAAAATGTTGCAATTGAGTGAACACAGGAGGTTGCAAAGGGCCGTATCATTCACGTCATCCCTGGCCAGTAGTATTGTCGGCTCTGACGTGGATCGCGATCAGCCCCGGGATGTGACTGAATCGGATGAGCCTAAACTCAAACAGGAGACCAAAATGATTGGATCCATTGAGTCGAGTGTGTATTGGGATTACGTGAAGGCAGGCGCCGGACCTATCCTTATATTCGTCTCATTTGTGTCGATTCTTATATCCCAAATCCTATACCAGGGCAGCGATTTCTGGCTTACCATATGGTTAGTCCAGTGTTTAGCCAACATTTTTAATATTGGTAATAGATAAATAAACGAGTACTTTTTTATGTGTATACTAGTAATTGTACAAATATAGTAAATAGTACTATTATATACACACAAAAATGCACTCGCTTATTTACCAATTACCAATTGTAAAATGGTTGGCTCACATTGGGTCACTCCATTCGATGGGAATAAATGATTTGAAATTAATTGAAAAATATAACCAAATGTTAGGACTAATGAAGTGGACAGTGATACTAGCGTCGATACAAATTTCAATGTAATTATATACTCAGCACTGATCGGCGGACTACTGGTGTCGGCCCTCATAAGAACCACCACTTTCTTCGTGATGTGTATGCGCTCGTCGGTCAACCTTCACAACAGAATATTCCACTCGTTATTGCGAGCGCCTATACATGTGTTTGATAGCCAACCCATTGGTTAGCAATAGTTTTAATGAGAAACCAAAACAAAATTCTGTAACAAATATTCTGACATTTAAATCGTTAGGCCGTATATTAAATAGGTTTACAAAGGACACCGGTATTGTCGATGAGCTCCTACCTGCAACTGCTTTTGATTTGCAAATGGTTTGTAATTTTTAATAATGAATATTTGATATTTGTGATAGGTAAAACAAATTCAGGATTATGGATTGCATAGCAATTTAAATATTTTTTCATTGCTTGCGTGTAAAGTATATAAAGCAATGAAAAATATTTAAATTCATACGCAATCCATAATGCTGAATTTGTTTTCCTATCACAGATATATTTACAAGTTATCCAATTTTAATATAATAATTTATTTGCATGATATGTAGACACTATCCCTGGTCATCGGGGCCTTAATTGCGAACACAATCGTCAATTGGTATCTAATATTCCCGGCGATACTGCTCTGTATCGTAGTGTTTATGTGCCGATACTTCTACATCAGTGCCGCCAGAGATATCAAACGTCTGGAGGGATTGTGTGAGCGAGATCACATTAAAATGTTTTTCCATGTTTCATGTAATCACGTAATTTATTTTATCCATTATCTATAGCCCGGAGCCCAGTCTACTCTCACGTGAGCACAACCCTATCGGGTCTGTCGACTGTGCGGGCATTCGGCGCGCAACGTATGTTTGAGACCCAGTTTGTGAGGCACCTGAACGACAACACCTCCACTTTCTTCCTATTCATCTGCACCTCCCGGGCCTTCGGTATACTCATGGACTGGGTGTGCGTCCTATACATCGGCGCTGTCGTCGCGTTTATCATGTCTTACGACGGTATGACATCTCTCTCTCTCTCTCTCTCTATCATTATGTTTATGCATTTAATGTACCGTGTTTTACAATTGTACCCTGACACTTAATACTACGGGCCCGGCAACCAATGGGAAAGTGAGTTGGATATAGCGGATATACATGTCCTTACATTTGAAATTGTATTCAACTCACTCTCCCATTGGTTGCCTCTTGGCGCCCGTAGTATCAATAGTATCGGGGTTCAATTTGTAAACACACTGTATATGGTCGTCGTCCCCCCCGGATAGACCTGCCGGGCGGTGACGCCGGTCTCGCCCTATCGTCGGCCCTAACACTGACGGGAATGACTCAATTCGGGGTGAAATCATCGGCCGATCTCGAGTCCCATATGACAGCAGTCGAGCGAATGCTAGAGTACTCCCGAATCAAACCCGAGCGGGAGTTGGAGTCCCGTCCCGACCGGAAACCAGTGCCCGAATGGCCACAAACGGGTGAAATCTTGTTCAAAGACGTGAGCCTTCGGTACAACGAGTCGCCGACAAAAGTCCTCAAAGCCATCAATTGTGTCTTAAAAGGGGGCGAAAAAGTGGGAGTCGTGGGCCGTACCGGCGCCGGGAAGTCGTCCCTCGTGGCGGCCCTCTTCCGGCTGACCGAACCCGAGGGACAGATTCTCATCGATGGGGTCGACATTCAGACGATTGGTTTGCACGACTTGAGGCGTCAGATAGCGATCATACCTCAAGAGCCGGTGCTCTTCACGGGTAGTGTCCGTAAGAATTTGGATCCGTTTGGTGACCGGCCGGACGACCATCTCTGGGCCGCGCTGGCAGAGGTGCAGCTCCGGGATGTAGTGACCCAATTGGGGGGACAGTTGGACGCACTGGTGACAGAAGGGGGCAGTAATTTCAGCGTAGGCCAGCGACAGTTGGTATGCCTGGCCCGGGCTATACTGCGTGACAATAGGGTCCTAGTCTTGGATGAGGCGACGGCTAATGTCGACCACAGAACCGATGCTCTCATTCAGAGGACTATTAGAGAAAAGTTTCGGTTTTGTACTGTCATTACGATTGCCCACAGACTCCACACTATCATAGACTCCGACAAAGTTATGGTAAGTATTTACTGAAGTATATATGATCGTCAACGTGCATAAAAGGGTTATGTATTTTTCAATTCAAACTGTATACATAACAAAATCATTGCATTTATAGTATCTAATATTGTTTATTACTTTGAGAAATGCAATGTATACAGTTTGCATTAAAAATACATAACCTTTTAAGCACCCAGTGGATCATATACAGTACACCATACTATTGTGGGGAACGGCATGTTTAGTGTATAAAATGTTTTTTTTCAATAATGAATGAAATTATTTGCTGATTAGGTGTTGGATGCGGGAGAAGTGGTTGAGTGCGGAATACCACACACTTTGCTCGAGAAAAGTGACGGACTGTTCACCAAATTAGTGGATCAGACGGAAAAGCATATGTCCATTAGGTTGAGACAAATGGCTAAACAATATTTTACTAATAAGTATGATGTCTATGAAAATGATAGTCTGAATGAAAAAGACACTGAAAGCGATTGATTTGTTTTAGTTTTATAAAATGTAATGTTTTTATATAGTTTATATGTGCTAATCAGGATATTATATGTAAATAATATTATATCACTTTATATAATACATTATATTATAATGTATTAATATTAGTATACTATAGATTTATATTTTTAATATTATACTTTTGATTTTCGTTTATGATTTTGATTTTAAATAAAGAATTAAATTTATATTTTATTTTATTACTTAATACTTATTGATTTGTATTGTATATAACAAAGTTATTTTTAGTTGTTCAGTTATTAGATTTTTTTTAAATAGCTAGTTAGACCTTTTTTCTTTATTATTAATAAATATTATTTATTGTATTATATGTTTGCAAAATTAATTACTGTTATAAATAAGTCGATATAAATATTATCTAATAAGTTAACATACTTTATATCAATGATATTAATTTAAAAATAATACACTAAAATAAATTATCATCGTCCTTATTGTTTTATAAATATCAATAAATTATTAACGATAATAATACATGTTAATTATTATGAAACGTTAATTATTAGTATACTCTGTAGACTACACTGTAAACTCTACAGTACTTTATATGAATGTAATATGAAATTGTTCATAATATTTTTGTTTGATAATATAATGTTTAATAATGTATATTAAGACATAAAAAATATTCCCAAGTCTGTGTCGCCATGGTAATTTACATTTACATTTGTTTTGTTATCTACTATTTGTGCAGATATTATTGAGTTTAAGTGTACTGTGTCATAGTTATGTGTACACAATTAAATAATATAATTGCTTTTTATGTGCATAACTTGAAACCTAAGACATTGTAACATTTATTAACATTGTAACATGTATATTAAAATATTTTTACAATTTTTTGTTAATTCATAATTATCTACCTAAAATCAAAAGTTTATAAAAACAATGTTGCACTTGAAATGTCTCATATGTGGTGATGTAGCAAACGGTATACCGTATAATATTTATATTTATAATTAAAAAAATAATTTGCAAAATTAATGTACCCAGGCAAACATTATGAAGTGATCAGCTGTGTCTCGTGTAAGGAGTTTTTCCGGCGAAATGCCCTCAAAAATGACGTATTTATAGATTATTCAAAACAACGAGTAAAATGTATAATATTTTTAATGACAACATATTGTAACAGGTATTCAATTGTCGTCTCAACGGAAACTGTAAAATAGACGCAAAGTCAAGGAAAAGGTGCCGTAACTGTAGACTTAAAAAGTGTTACGACGTGGGTATGAAAAAGGTAAAATATTCACCTTGTTACTATATACTATCAAAAATGTTTATAATTTACAAATTTTTATATAAATGATTAGGATTACATAATTGTGAGACATTTTATTAAGCATGGTAAAAACTACGAGCATTCAGATAACAGTTACGTTGGTGACCATGAAAATGATAATTCAATAGTTTCATCTACATTAATTAATGACCAGGATTATTACCTTAATAATCAAGTATCTGTTATAAGGGAAAATCCTAGTCCTTTCCATGACATTCCGTTAATAGACCTCGAGTCAGATTACCTTGATGATAATAAATGTTTGGAGGCATTTGTAAATGAAATTACTGATCTTATTGACCAGCAAAATGAGCCTGATACCTCATTAGTGCCTTATATAAATAGACCTGTCACAGATTATCGGAATCAACTAAATGAGCTAGAAGGTAGCACGCTGCAACAATTATTACGAGCAACTGATCTGGCTCAATTTAGTATCGCTCAAGATTGTGTCGACTACGCTAATGGTGTGGACCAACTATTGGGCACCCGGTGCCCGGTGCTGAGCCGTAACGTTACAATATTCACGCAAATATTTAATAATTTAACACATTTTAATTGCCTATGCGAGTCTGATATTAAAACATTAAAAAAGTATTTATTATCGGTATTTGTTATACGTTGTGTACCCAGCTACGACTGCGAAAGTAACCAGTTACATTTTAGTACTGTGAGTATATATATATATAATTTTGTATAAAAAATAATTAACGTACTGTATTAATATAGTAATTACTATTTTAGGACAATCATATATCAATTACGTGTAGCTTAAACTTACTGCAAGAATTACCCAGGAACATTTATCAATTAATTACACAGTATTATCAACTCGTGTCCAAGGAATGGGATAACGATCTTGTTATTCTTGACCTGGTAAATTATATTTAACATATTGACTTCAATTACAATTAAATTATTATTATTTATTGTACTAGCTAACTGCAATAACCCTATTCAATCCAAACCGACCTGACCTTAAACATAGTAACACAGTAAAGTATGCTGATGAATTTATAATATTATATAATAATGAAACACACATTTAATTAGCTAATCAAGTGCAATTTATAAAATAGGTACCAGCAACAACTATGCAAACATTTGCTGCGCCGTTATTTGCAATTAAAATATCGCACGGATTCAGAGTGTGAGCGAAAATATTGCCGCCTAATGGCTACGATAGACGTACTCGAAGTGGTGCTACAAAATCAATGGCAAAATATACTGGAGTTGCGGCCGGAGTTATGGTACACCAGGAGTCTTATGAAACTTATATTTAATGCCAATTCAATGCAATATAGAATTAAATTTTAAAAATTTTATGAACCCATCATATGATTTATTGTAGATAGCTTAATTATAAAGTTAGTAAGTATTTAATATATTTATTATAATTATATAAGTGGTTAATCATAAATGAATAGTTTTATAATCAAAATAATTATTAGTTTATTTATTAAAATACTGTTTAGTAATACACTATTCAATTTATATATTAATAATAATTTTCACAAACAAAATTTAATTACATTATAATCAAGTATTAAACTAAATATTTTTTTATTATAAATATTACATTATTATATTATTGTTAAATATTTAAACCATAATTTATTCATTTTAATATTAAATGATAAACTATGCAAATGTGTGTATTATAAGTTATTTATGAAATTAATTTATTTTATTTATAAATTATTTTATAATAATCAAAAATATGTAATGTTAATCAAAAAATGTTTCAAATACATTTTTATTTGTGTTTATTATAAGTAAACTAAAATTAATAACTGTCCTTATGATATAACTATAATAACATTGCTTAATAAAATATAATTAACTTTATTGAGTTTTTATCACGAGCAAACAATTTATTTATTTATTAATAAATCATTTTATGTTAGAAGTTATTATAATGTTAAATATTTTTTGCAATATTAATAAATTAAATANGCAAACAATTTATTTATTTATTAATAAATCATTTTATGTTAGAAGTTATTATAATGTTAAATATTTTTTGCAATATTAATAAATTAAATATTCCTATAAATTATATATTTTTAATAAATTATATATTGTAGAATTTGAAATTCTGTTTATTAATAATTTATGAAATACTTATTAAATACTGTACCTTATAACTATTATGGTTGGTAACAGATGTATGAGTTGTCCTCTATTTGACTTTCAGACATAGTCTACCTTACATTAATTGTATATTTCCTGTATTTCTGAGGTGTTCGGTTACTCCTACATCTGTTCACATGAACATTACACAACACCTTACTTGAAATACGTTTGTCTAACGTTTGCATTATGAATATATTCTTGTTGCGCTTGATTCTAAGAGTAAGAGTTATTTTGTATGTCTGTCTGAACGGTTGATTTTTAATAAAATATTTGATTTATTTTGAATGCTTAGAATATAATTTATATTTATGATGTAGTCTATGACTATTACCGATTCATGCAAGTGGCCAACGCGGCGGCCACTCTGCAATATTTTCAATAACTTAAAGTAGTTGCTTGAAAATATTTAACCAAGTAAAAACAAATAAATTGTTTATATTTTATGAGCGCTTATAAAGCTATTGATTTTTTTTCATAATTTAGTAAAGTAGTGTGTGGAAATTATTAAATAAATATTTTTATAAAATTAAATTTATAATACAGTGTTTCATAACATGTATCAATAATACATAGTTTCTAAAAGTATATTCAAAATGTTAAGCAATGTAAAAATCATTATTGCTGCAAATCATGTAAGTAATTTAATTAATTAAAAAGTAAATAACTCTAATTTAATAACTCTAAAAACATTTACTATTAGGTGCCACCGTATATTTATCTTAATCAAAGTGAACTAGATATAAAACCAAAGTTCATTGACGGATTAGAAGTGAATTTGATACATGCCTTAAAATATATATTAAATTTTACCTTGGAAATTAACTATTGTCACCAAGATTGGGGCGTTAAACTAGTTGATAATAATTGGACTGGCTTAGTTGGCACATTAGCTGGAAATGTATGTTTTTAAAATTCAATATTATGATTATTATTGTTTTTTTCAAATTTAGCAAGCTGATTTAGGTATCAGTGCGTTGACATTAACGTCAGAGCGAACAAATGTAATTGATTATTTGTACCCTCATGAAATTGACTCATATACTTTTACGGCACCACCACCTAAACACCATGTTCATCTAAATTTATTCGACGTTTTTGATAAATACATTTGGGCATCATTATTTTTATCACTTTTAATAATATTTATTTTAATAAACTTTATGTCATATGGCACTAAATTTGTCATGGCTATTTTAATAAATTTAATTAAAATTCTATTTAAGCAAGGAATTAAGATCGAATGGATTAATAAATGTTCTGTTCGATTTCTTATTTTCACCTGGCTATTGTTATGCTTTATATTAAGCACATATTATTCAAATATTGTCTACTCATATATAGCAAGTCCTCATGAGCAATGTATTAATACAATCGATGAATTGAAAATAGCTTGCTTAAATGAAAATATAAACGTTTTAATATTGAAGGATTCGCCAACAGCTTGGCTAATTAAGGTAAGCTTATAAAATAATCTAGGTGACAAATTGTAACAAATATATTTTAATCAAAACTATTTTACATATAAGAACGAACAGGTTAAATCTAGAATAAATTTCGGAGGTCATGAAAAATTTATCGCGACCACCATGCTGCAATATGATATGCTAAAACAATCACCCTCGCAAAATTCGATAGTGGGCTATCGAAAGTTTCTATTATTTCACCTTAAACAATATGGTGTCACTAAAAATTACGTACCACAAATGACCGATGAGACTTCGATCTCGATCCTTTTGAATGCTATATTTTTGCGCAAAAATTTTCCATATAAACAGAAATTTAATAAATTGTAAGTAGGTGGTTATTTTTTAAAAATCTGTATTAAAAATAAATGTGAATTGCTTCTATTTTCAGATTATCGTATATAACAAATTCTGGCTTGATCAATTTGTGGTCGAATAAATATTTTCCAGATAATTATATTTTGTCAACTAATCATTGGCACCCATTAAAATTGTTTAATTGCCATTCAATGTATGTTATTTATTTAGTTGGAAATATATTCTCAGCTATAATTATATTAATTGAAATCGTGTTTAAAATATATAAATAAATAATTGTACTGTAATTGTAACAAAAAATACACACTTCAATTAATGTTACTTGAACAAAAATAATTAATGTTGTTATTATTGATCAATTTTTATACACAACGTAAACAAGTATTATAATTTATTTTTAATATAAAATTTTTGATTCAAATTTAAATAAAATATTTTAATGTAATAAACAATTTTAATGTTTGTACATAGTACATTTACAATATGGTATTAACTGTAATATAATATAAATTATTTCTCATATAACTATTTATATAATAATGTTAATATAATAATATATTCATCTTGCTTCATACTCGCATAAATTAAATGCATTGCAAAATTGCCCTGGTGGACATCCGCCAACAGCCCCTGGTATATCAATAAGATAAATCTGACCACCATACACCGTATTCATATAGATGACCATGACCACAATCAGCATCGTAATTTTACCACTTAAATAAGTCATTGCGTTGTAATATATTATTTATTCAGGCACAAATTATTTAAATGTTTTTATTTTAAAGCTTCCACTAATAATATTGTAGAAAATTGTTTTTATAATTTATTTATAAATAAAACTAGCTTACGAAATAAATTTTGTTGGCATAAGTAGTTTGCTAATAAAAATTATATGATAAGGAAAATATAATTACTTTTATTTGGGTCATATGTCTGACAATATTTTTTTAATTAACTATATTTTGATAATAATTTATTATGTAACATACAGTATACTAGTTATACCTTATCATTTTGCTATAACTTGATTAATAAATAATATTTGTGTCTAGAATTTAGATCAAAAAGTGTGTAAAAATAGATTTTACAAAAATTAATTGTTTGATTTTATGAATTATATGTCTATGGATAATAATTCAAAAGCCAAATTAGAACAAGCACAATTTTATTTAAAGTTATTTATAAATAACATGTCTAAAAATTAGGTGAACATTAATTGTTTTTATCATAACGTCCTTGATGATCTTATCTAAGATTATTATCATTAATTTTTAATTTTAAAATTGATAGAGTTTATACAGTATAAAAGGAACATTTACAGATTAGGTGTATATTTTTACTCACGTCAATACCTGGTGCTTTCAGTCAATATTGATAATTTAAACTGACCTTGTAGATTGTGTAGATGTTTATTAGATTATGTATTAATGATAAGACATAATATTTTGTATTGTTTGTATTTTATACTTATAACTCGAGCTAAATATAGCGCCTTCCCTCATAATGTCAAGGATAACAACACTTATTATAAAAATTTTCCAGTACAAAAAGATAAAATTATCTAAATAATCAAATTATGATATACAACTTTAGGCATAAATTAATTGCACTAAAATTATGGTTCAAAAATGAGCTCACAAAGTTTTTAATGCACTTAATAAACCGGACTAAAAATGCACTAAAATATGCACTAAAATTTCATTAATTATACACTCTACATTAGATAAATATATTTATCACAATGATAAATTTTATCAACATCAAACAAAACGTATAAATACTTGGATTCAAAACTGTTTA
>CAJPVJ010000386.1:0-11237 GCA_905397405.1 Oppiella nova
TGCATAAATTAAAATTTAAATGTTTAACTAAAACTATTTACAAATGATTGACTTAACTCTTCAGTTATTTAATACCTGTTTTTGATTATAAGTAAACTGAAGGACATGTAATAAACATGTGAATGAATTCTTATTATTTAATGAATTATTTCATTATTTACTTACAAGTTAATTAAATCAATATTTAAAAAATTCCCTTTAAATTTACAACTAAAAATTATACAAAAATGACATAAATTAATGAAAACTTAATAATTATTATAATGTAATAACAAAATTTAGAAAATATTTTTAATTAATAGAAATAATATTACAAAATAAATTTTGGCAGAGAGAGAGAGAGAGAGAGAGAGAGAGCGAGAGAGAGAGAGAGTGCAGTTAAATTTTTTTATACATTTGGGTTTAAAATCATAATTATTTATTTCTATTATTATAAATTGTTTGGAGAATAAGTATGAATATCTCGATTTTCTCAATCAGCTAACATAAGGCAAACCTGTTTCTAAACATTTTTGCGTCAATTTTGATCATTCACTTTAAATATTTTACTAGAGATGGTATCCTTTACATTACATGACTTTAATAATATTTATTTTAGCTTACACCCAACAAAATTGTGAATGAACTCCAAGTTCAAATTGAATTTGTATAGAATTTCAAATATTAAACACGAAATATTATTTAAAGCTATTTTTAATTACATTTTTATAACTATTTATATTTTTTAATTAATAGATAATTTAATTAAATAGCTTTAATACAATATGAATACTGTATATGACAAACATACATGTAGATATGGATATTAGATATTAAAACCAAAACAACATTTCTCATTTGATAATTTCTAGGAAACAAACGTTAAGTTCCTTCAAGTGCTTAGCATTCAAAGTAATGGTCATTATAAGGAATATTTCAAATCATAATATAAAATATTGTGAAACAATTGCTAACTAAGCATAGCTGACGATCAGAAACAAGTAATTTTTACTCATATTATTATTTTTTAATGAATCGGTTGTAAAAAATTGAGAATTTGTGGAAAATTTCTACTTTGAGAACTCGTTTGAATTCTCATTGCTATCTAGTTATTGATCTTTTTATCAAATATCTTGAGAAATGAATTTGTCTTTTAGTATATTAAGTGTTTCATACATTTTCTTATTTTCAAATAATTTATTGGTAACATCATTCAACATTTGATTATCAATTATTGTTTCTTTTAGACTTTTGTGGTAAATAATTTGTACTGTATAACTGTTTATCAAATGTGTTACATATGAATGAATAATAACATAGCTATACTGTACTGATATGATATATAATTAATGGTAAATTTTAAAATAAATATTATAATGATTGTGATGTTAACGATGATAGAATAAGACAATTAATTCATTAAAACAATAAATTAAAGTGTGTATAATGAGATTGATTTGTCAGAAATGATAATTATAACTTATAAGTATAGATTCTGTATATGCAGTATGTTTGATTGAATACAATGTAGTTGATTATACAGTACAATAATTAGTGTGAAGTGCTTATTATATGATAGATACAGTAATTATCGATAGATTCACAGCATATATCATACAATTAGATAACGTGAACCAAATTGAAGCGAAATATTTAGTGAATGTTAGTGTACTGTAAATAAAGTCTACCCATTATTATAGCGTATGATTGGATTGTGTGAAAAAAGTTTACATCCGGTCTGTCAATGACTAACCTATGCTAAGGAATAGCAATCCTTAGACATCATTGCATTACAACTTGAACAGCAAAAGAAGGTAAAAAATGTGGGAACTTATAAAAATGCCAACGACTCGCCCCCATCCCGACCCCCAAACAACCAAATACTCAAACAGGCCATCCATTCAACACAACCCGTCTTACAGTGCTATTCGGCACTACACTAGACGTGAGCCCTCTCTCCGTTCAGACCAACTGATGCCCACAATAGCACAGGTAGTCTGAATATTAATAACAAGATTTTCAATTGAATTTCAAATTCACACAATAATTAAGTAAAAAATTTTCAATCAAATATTATATGACATACTGTATTAATAAAATTGGGTAAAACAATTACTCAAATTGGATAAAACTTGAACAAAAACAATTATTCATTAATGTTCAAGGTTTTTATTTTGAGTACCTAAGTTTGAGAAACACCAGAAAAATATGTGTTTTACAAAAGCCATAAATTCTATAAATTCCATAAACTTATCAAATATTTTATTTAAAATTATAATAACATCATGACCAATACACTCAATTAAACTACACGAATTTATTATAACAATTTGTAAAATTCTTAGCATTAGCTAATGGTAGTAGCTAATAACAATAGTAGTAAATTGGTAAAATTTAAAATTATAATAACATCATGACCAATACACTCAATTAAACTACACGAATTTATTATAACAATTTGTAAAATTCTTAGCATTAGCTAATGGTAGTAGCTAATAACAATAGTAGTAAATTGGTAAGCCAGTAAAATTAAGAAATAGCAAATTAATTATAAATGTGAAAATATGCCAAATTGTTTGTGAATTTATGGGGCATTACAGCCGGTGTGGTGTGTATGAGGCGCGCGTTTAGTGTGAATATTGAACTGCACTTAACTTTCATTCATGAAATTCACAAACTTTGAAGGGATAGTTTGCTAAATGCAGTTCGTATTACACATTCCAATAGTTGAATTTAAAATTATAATAACATCATGACCAATACACTCAATTAAACTACACGAATTTATTATAACAATTTGTAAAATTCTTAGCATTAGCTAATGGTAGTAGCTAATAACAATAGTAGTAAATTGGTAAAATTAAGTATTATTACCATTAATTAGCAAATTAATTAAAACAGTAAAATTAAGAATTAGCAAATTAATTATAAATATGAAAATATGTCACATTGTTTGTGAATTTGTGGGGCATTACAGCCAGTGTGGTGTGTATGAGGCGCGCGTTTAGTGTGAATATTGAACTGCACTTAACTTTCATTCATGAAATTCACAAACTTTGAAGGGATAGTTTGCTAAATGCAGTTCGTATTACACATTCCAATAGTTGTACGCTTTCTGGTGTTTTAAATCATTTGAATTAATAATGTGTTAATTAATCGCTAAATGTGTTAAATAGAGTTAAATTAAATTTAATTTAATTTAATCCATCTATATTATACTTCTAGATTAACATATTATGCAATTTAAATGTTCCAAAAAGTATTACACAAAATAAGGCTTTACTGATAGATAGACATCTAACTCATTTAGATGAATCCGTAATGAATTGCCTAAATGGTGAACCAATTGTATAAATTGTATAAATTAGTCAAAATTGAGACAAAAAGTGTTTAACAAGAGAGAAATGAACTGAACAAACATAAGCATTAATAATATTAGTCCAAATTGTAATCAACTGTAATATAGCTAATATTGTGCCACAAATGTATTTTGAAATAGTTTAGAAGTTTGGGTAGTTTTGGTGAATGAAATGCAAACCAATTTGAGATCATTTCTTATAAGTTTTGAATCAATTATACAAACATTTGGCTAGAATTTGCGAAAACGAAAATACTATGAATAGATAATTAAATGATTGAAATATAATATAATTGTATTTGGAAACTGAGAAATGCCTACAAATTGAGTATAAATTGTTAGGAATTTGTTGAGTGAGGAAAGGGTTTGAAGGAAATGAGGAAAAGCTCAGCAGCGATGCCGTGATTGTGATGGTTATGATGGTTGTAATGGTGGGATAGCTTAGGGCCGGTCGGTCTTATTGGTGACTATAGTTAGTATTAGAACTGATAGTTGGCTGCCGACCACCACAAGCCCACAACGAGCACCAGTACCTGTTTTACGGCATGTGAGGAATGCCAGTAATGTTAATACTGATGCGATGGTAAGGCTGGTGAGGTGGTGGGCCAATGAGATGTTGACTCGGGGTGGGGTGTTTGCACTATCGCTGCCAACATCTCCTTCACTCGGTTTTGCACTTTTCAAGCGCTTCTCCATACCATTCTTCGCCCAATGCCTCACATCATAGCCACTGAACGTCAGAATCAAACACTACTTGAAAACTGTTCTCAACTTTAAAGAGAGCCGAAGAAGTGTTTTGGCGATCAGTTGGCGCTGGGCTCAGGTATGCGTTCACTGGGAAGGTATTGGCGGTGAGATGTCATTGAAACGAGACGTTACATTAACCTCATCGCCGATGAGACAAGTTTTCGTATTATCTCAAGAACTCGAGTCAATGCTGTCAATGGATGCACAGGTAGTGGGGCTGCGGTCAGGCCTGCACTTCATGTCTCGCTTCACTTCAATGATATTCCATTGCATACAGACATCAGATCTCAATTGAAACTCCATTTCCACTCTTCGCTTATCACCACTTCTGGCAAATGTCTTCACAGATATCTAAATGAAACCAAAACTCTAACGAAATATATTCGGGATTAAAGTGAACCGCAATCACAACTCTTATAACTTCTTTCACATCAAAGACATCTGCACCGATGGCAGGCATTGGACGCGTTCTGTATCTCAATCTGTTCATCATTTGTCACAACAACCCATCACAACATCCCATCTGCACTTTGATCACCATTTTATGCAAATCCCAATCAGTCCATAGAGTCCTATTCAATGGCACTATCTATCAGACCATCAGTTAAGCGTCAAAAAGTGCATTCAATTTAATGACATTTCATGCAACTCTTGTGTCCAATCCTCAACTTATTTGACATTTCATAACTCATATATGAAGTAGAATTGTGACAAAACCGACACTTCCATTCTTGTCGCCAATATGTCCGGGCATCAGATCACCCATACATCCCATCCCACCCGACATTACTGTAAGTATTATTTGCAATCTTTTATATTCTTAAGATTTTCTACTAAATTACTCTTTTCTAATATATTGAGCGCTCAGTTGAGTGTCAGTCAAGACATGTGGAGAGAGAGAGAGAGAGAGAGAGAGAGAGGATGTGATTGCGATGGTGTGGTGTAAGACTAAGAGTAACGTTATATTCTAGTGATTGTTGGCATAACTCAAGTAATTAAGCAATAATTTCAATAATAAATAAGTTTTCGACTCGAGTTAGCACTGATAGAGAAGTGCCGACACTATTATATTCGGTAATGAAGTGAATGCGAGTGAACACAAGCGCTGGTAATTGTGACTCAACTTATTTGGGAAGAGATAACAAAAGGCCGCTCACACTAAGCGCCGGCATTATAATTGTAGCTCAAGTGTTACGCAATGACAGTGTCTAACAGGTTTGGCCCATTCGGTGACAATATTTGTAGACAACCAAAATGTTGACTAATTTATTATTTTGACGCTTAGTTCTTGTTATGTGTTTCAATCACAAATCTATTCCCTATTGACTGCTAGTATTGATTGCGATCTTAAGGATATTTATGTAAAATATATTTAATGTTTCGCTTTAAAGGTTTTATTGAACTAAATATTAAACGAAAAATATATCGTTATGTTTGATACGCGAGTCTTAGAAGTGAGACCTAACCTAACCTTTTCTATTCATTCAACTGTAAACTATTGCTCTCAACAAAACACTATTCAAAAGACTATTATTTTGAGACTTTTTACGTGAGGTTTTTAAAAGGCATTCAATCCAAACGAGTCATTCAATTCAATTAAATGGATTGTCTTTAATATCATTTTTTATAACTTCATACAACTTTGCAATCGTTTGAACTAAAAAATCATTTTATAATCAAAACTTGGATTCGCTTGGTCATATTATGGCTTTTATATCTTTAATAATTATGATTCCTGAAAACGTTTGCTTAATATTGACATTCAATACATTGAAAATTATTTTTTATACAAAATGTACTCGCACATCAACAATATTTTAGATATGCTTAAATATGCTTTAAAAATTCATTTTACTTAAATATAAATCTTAAATATTTTATTTAAATTATTACCAAAGTTTTGCATATTTCAAAAATATTATAAATATATTTAATTAAATTTATCTAAAATTATTATTATTATTAGAATTAAATGAATAAAATTTACAATAGTTATTGAGTTGTGAATTGTTTAGATGGCAATAAATGTTTAAGCTTTTTATTGCCTTAAAAAGTCAAGAATTTGGGAAATACTAATTTGGTTAAAGTGTTGCAGAATTTCATATAAATAAAACATTTAAATAACAATAAGTCTTAGAGTTCGGTATTCATAGGAATGATATTTGAAGCTGACTTTAGATTTGGAAATATTGTAAAATGTTTGCTGCGATTAAATGTTATGTTAAATAGGATCACAAATATTGTTGTAAACTATGTATTATTGCATTATTATCTTATATGAGTCGTGTTGAGGCAGAAATGGGCGGTTTATATACAAGTTTGAACACAAATTCCTTCTCACGACCGGTGCATAGTTTTAGTGAGGGGTTCATCGACTTATGAAGTGGTGGTCCAATGAGTCGAGTGACGAGTACCATATAAATGCCAACAACAGCTCAACCAAGCAGTACAGTCCTAGAGGCACAGGAGGTTAGGCAACCCGACGCACAGACCATTCACTCAATTACAGGCAATCACTAATCAAACACTATTACCGCTCTTCGTAAGACAAATCGACATTATTTCCGACAATATTCTGAGTATTTAGTATTACAAACATCCCATTGCAGTGCAACACAACTTATATTAATCCTGTACTTTTATAACTTTTATATCAATCCCTTTAATAGCTCTTTAATTCAGTTCCTTTATTTCATAGTTATTATTATATTTATATAAATAAGTAATACATTTCATTCAAAATATTCAAAATAATATAATTATAAATAATATTTTGGCTTTACTTGGAACTGTAAAAATGTTAACATTTGTAATGATAAACTGTAAGATATGTGAGAATATCTTATATATTGAATAAGTAATTATAAATAATTAGATTAGAAATGAATGAATGGATGAATGAATGGATGATGTGGTGATGTAATGTCCAAATGGAGAGCATTTGATAGCATAATGTGTGGTCTGAAGGAAAGTTAGTTAACTTAAACTAAACTTAAACTAAAAACTTCTGTATCCGGTCTTAAACCTTAAAGTTAGCTGCGTTTAAGGTTTGGATGCCATAGAAATACCTGAGCCTCAGAAATGTTGGTTTCTATACTCCTTAGTTGTGTGGCAAAGCAATGCCATATTTTCTCTAATAAATTAAACTGGTTTTGCACTACAAGTTTGTTCAGCATTTCTGCATTCATTCATTTTTTCCTTCAATAAACAGTTGGAATAGTTTTGAGTACAGAGTAGTGGAGTTGGAGTGGAGTTGGAGTTGCAGTCGAGTTGCTGTTAAAGTACATTCAATTCAATTACCAAACAGTGCTAGTTATACGATATGTGACGCAAATCCATGTTTTAACTAATAATACATGATTTTATAAATATTTGTGTTCATCACCAACATAATTATCACATTATTCTCGTTATTGTCTATTAATTTATTCATTTCTTAACTAATAATCTATGAAATGAAAGCCGTAAATATATTAAAGGAAAACTATTCCAATATTCAGTAATGGCTTTACAATTGAATTCAACTTTTTAATTCCGGTATTAATATTATTATTATTATTATTATTATTATTATTATTATTATTATATCTTTTTAATTATATGTTTTTAATTCTCAAGTTTTTTATATTATATAAAATATCAATTTCATAAACTATTTAAATATGATTTATTAACAAAAAGTTGAAATATTATTAAAATGTAATCAATTCTGAATATTTGATTTGGAAAATGTCGATTTGAAAAAATGTTTAGTTTTAGTTAATATAATACATTAATGGTTTGTGAATACGTTATAGTGAAGTGAATGTATAAAATAATAATGATATTGACAACTATTGTGATGATAGCCTTTATCTATGATTAGTCTCTTCCGGAATGACAAACACTATATTCAGTAGAGAAGAACACAAACCATAATAACATCAGTAATAGGTTTGGAGGTCTTTAACCGCTGCTCTGTTTTATGAAATTTATATCATATTATATAATATAATATTCAAATTGTATCACAGATTTGATTTATACTAAATATTCACTTTTCACAAGAGTTGCAAAAAAGCAAATGAATGATGAAATGGTGATTTGTGTCGAGAATTTCGGTTTTGGTATTTAATGTGTTTTATGGGAAATGTTTAGTTCTCAGGCTTTAGAGGAGAGTCCAAAAGCATTGCCAGAATGAGACACAAAATACTTCATGAATGAAAGGGCGATATCTTAGTGCCAAATACTGGTGCCATTGCCAGTGCTGTATCAATGTTAGTACGAATTGCAATCCCACACCCATTTCATGCCATCCCTTCTATTTACGGAATCTCTTTCTGTATAACATCTTATAATAGTTTTACGAACACATATGAACACATTTCTAACCGTAACTTCAATACTATTTCTATTTCCGTTTCCACGAGTAGTACTCTTATTGAATTACATTTAAGGGCTACAGTATAAGTACAATATATTTCACAACAATCCAATAAATGGTCATAAATTTCACTAGGCTATATAATCAATTTAGTAGTTATTTTATGCGCTTTTCTTAAAACAGGAAATTTTCAGAATCGGCTTCTCTTTAAGTCATTTATTTCCTTCAAACCATTTGAGGCATAAATTAATATTCTTAACATTCCTTTCAATTATTTACTCGATTGACAATACGGTCAAAATGTGGGAGATTTTCGGTGCCAATTATTTGACTTTAATTTCAAAGATCGTATTTCTCGAGTCAGAGAGAGAGAGAGAGAGAGAGAGAGAGAGAGGGCGTAAATAGTGAATAGTGTAGGGCATTGTCAATGACCTTTTAGTTGAGAACTCATTCTCATGATAGTGTATAATATTATAAGGAATTATATAATTTGTATTTTATTTATTTGGTTAAAACTTATAGTAACTTATTTCTTAACTTCGTTTCAATAGTTTGGTTTTGAATAATATTTTTAAATATTTATGTTTATTATCTAAACTCATATCAAACTTCAATTGATTATAACATTCTTAAACATGTATTTCTATTTTACAGAAGACATGAATTCTGAATGAAAGACAAACTAAACGTTTGAAAGAAATAATATTTTCACTCAATATTCAAGATACAGAGTATGTAATGGATTATGAACACTTGGAAAAGTCATTTGCTGGATGTTTCAAAAATTGGATTCATTTGAATGCTTCTCTATTAGGTAATGTTTGATGTTTGTTACGATTGACTTTTTTCATTCATACTGAATATAAATATTTAATTTCGTAATAGAGTTCATATTAAGCCAAGATATATACGAATCAATTAGAAAACATATCGATATCTTATCAAGTCTAAGGAGTCTATAAAGTGTGGCATTTATTAAACAAAACAAAAAAGAAAAGTTAGGAAAACAATGAAATGTTAGGACAGATGTCGGGTGTGATTGGGATTAATGAATGAATTCGTGAATCCCTGGCCGTTATACTGACATAATCCGTATGCCTTAATTGATAGCAAATAGAGTAACTGAACGACGCGTGAGATGTGTTTTCGTGAAATGAAGCGTTAGTTGTGATCGTGGTATGGATTGTGGGAGAATTTGATCCTTATTTGTCGATTGAAATAAAAGGATCGGATCCACACAATCACACAATTGGTGTCTGACTGACGTATGTGTGTTCACGTCAGAGAAGGCCATTCAGACTCAGCAATCTTTGGCGTCATATTTATTAAAAGGTATGGCAGAGCACAGGCACTACAGGCACACCACCACTATTACCCACTATTCCTAACGCATAGTATAGTAATAAGTTGTGTAATAGTTGTATGAATGCCTAACATTTATTCCATATCAACAATAATTGTATTTAATTTTTAATCACATGTTTTACGCCCTAATCGTTGCAAAGATAAATCAATTTTCAAAAGTATATGAATTGATTGAAAACATTTCATATTTCGGTCGAGAATGTGATTCATTAGAAAAAGTTTTGTCAAAGTTATGAGAATTCTTCGACCAATTGTTCACTAAGTTTTGGGAATAGAGTTGTAGTCATGAAATGCCAGACAAGAGACGAGTTATTGAATACATTCAATACATTACTATTCAATACATTACTATTGAATACAGTATTCAATACAGTGTTTCAATCACGATATATACGATATTTGGCGAGTGATCAGTGTTGCGCATTTAGCTGTCAAGTCATCCCTGCCAACCCTACCATACCTACCATCCCGTGCCAGTGCTCTGTTCATGTCATACCATTCCGTCAATACTAACCGAGTGGTCGGACAGAGCCTAACCGATAAGCAATGAGATGTGTGTTCACTGTATTGGTGTCAATGATGTCAACTTCAGTACTAACGGCACTGTTTAGGCGTTTCAGATAAATATAGAGCTTTGGATGGTTTGCATTGGTTTTGGGCCACAAAAGCACTCGACAGTCGACAGCACTATCATTGCTATTATTACTAAACCATAAGAATTAAGTCAGGAATCACTGCAGTCTAGGAATATATAGCTATGAATAGTGTCTCAAAACAGAGTAGTAAACAATTTGGCCGTCAATTGAACTCAACAAATGCCATACAATGGTCTGCCAAGAGATCCAATGATAATCACAACTCATTGAGTTTATTATGCGCTTCATTTGACACCAATTGATGACTTTATGTTACAATTAAATCAATTATTCTTTAATCAGATCAATGAATGTCAACATTTAGATCACAACTCATTTGATTACTTGCACTTCAGGTATAATGAAAATGTCATATTTGTTATAAAATTGTTAATTAATTCAATATTTGTTATAAATAGTGTTATGAAGAAAGAAATGTGTTTTGTTAGCATTCAATGTGTATAATGTATGGATTAATGAGTTCCAGTGATCGTGTAATCCAAGCAATGGGTGAGTGAAGAAGTTTTAATCAATTATTTAGTTGATAGTCATGTCATACAATACAGTATATTACAAATGGATTCTTATATAACTTAATAGTTTCTGAGCGCATATTTCGAGTAGTATAAGTGTCTTGTTAACAAAATTCTAGAAATCAATTCTAAGCATTCAAACCTCAAACCAATTTGAGTAGTAATGCGAGCAATAAATGGCAGTCTTTGAGTGGTTGTACTCTAAGCTACGGTTCCTCTGTTTGTATATATCAAACTAGTCAATGGATTACAATTAC
>CAJPVJ010000387.1:3178-25554 GCA_905397405.1 Oppiella nova
ACAAACTGTAATTCAATGTTTTAATAAAAATATTTATGAAACTGTAATTTTATAAAAATTATTTTATTCTCTATAAATGAATATTAATTCAAAATCAAATACTTTCATTGAAAATAGTAAATTACAGTCTGTAATAAATCTCAACTTGTGAACATATAAGTATGAATTGCATAAAATGTATAAAAAATTTTGCATGTTTCAAATTAGACCCCTTGTATAAAATTTTGGTTAATACCGACCTGGACATATCATATACTAAACAAAACCCTAACTATCCAGCTACAATTTAGTGAATAAATGAATAAAGTGAACAAGACGGTATTTAAATAAATTGAAATCAAAGTAGCATCGCCATATTTTGGCCGCCCTGTAAATACATATAATAAAATTTTCCATCAAGATTTAAATATTGCAATATAACTGGGAAATATATATTTGTATTTATATACAGTTTGCGAAAAACAACTTTTGTATGACATTTAACATTAGGTTATATTCAAGTGATATGTCTGTAAAAACAACTCAAATCTTTTTTGAACAGGCATTGGCAGCAAAAGTAAAAATTTTCAAACAAAATATAAATACACATTTTGACTGATTATATATTTAACTGCAATCATAATACTACTAATAATGTCGCCGTATTATTAATACACATATAATAAGTGATTATGATAAAAACACTAATCTAAATATTGTTTATTTAAATAATATTTTGTTTAAATATTAGACGTGTTTTCACTAATTTCCAAGCGGTAGCTTATATGCAAATATCATACATATAAATATATATATTATATATATCATTATTATTTTTAAACATAAAGAATATTCTGTAATATATTACTGCATATAATTGTATAAATTAGTCTAACTTTAGACAAATATTTGATGTAGAGGATTAAATTCAAAATAGAAATTATTGCTTTTTAGGTAAAATAATAAACATGAAAATTCAAAAAACAAAAATTATAAGACTTTTCAGAAAATATTTTTATCAATTCACGAAAAACACAAAATTAAATATTTATTTATAGAAACAAATATTGTTTTTACTGTACTTTTCATATCACAGTACAAAAATCAATGTAAAATATTGTGTAATATTACAAAATACTATAAATAAAATTGTTTTGTATCATGTCCATATGGTACACGCAATAAATAAATTAAATGTTACACGCTATTGACTAGGTAAACATGTATAATACTGTATATTTTTAATATGTGATAATTGGTATCTAGGTACATTTCTCAATGTATTTTTGTATTTCGTATTTAGCTTGGTACAAAACAATCATTTTTTACCTGATATTCTCATTGCGTTTTTGCTCTTTAAACCGCTCCATAAGCTTATCCCACGGGCCACCTCCCATCCCCCTCATTGCAATCGCCATGGTTACTTAATTAATTATATTACAAGTAATCCGACTTGATGATAACAATTAACTAGCAAGCACAATCACAAGTAAGTTTAAATTGAAAAAGTATTAAATCCATAATGAATCATAAGCTGTACATAGTAACCAAACATTTAAACATGTCACTTTATTAAGTAGAATTTAATTATTATTTGGTAGTCGCAAATATTAAGTTATCTTGGTACACATTCAAATATTACGAAATATTTTTTGTAAAACCAAATGATAGACATAAACATGAGTTGTATTTTGTGTATAAAAATCACTTCACAGTCGATATGTTGTATCTGTTTATGAGTTGTTTTGCGTGTATTTGTTACACAAATTGTTTCAAAAGTTTCTCCATAATCTAACGCACAAAATGCCACTGTTTTCAGACAAATATGAATTTCATATCATTTTGTTGTGTGTTTTATTTTCAAATGGGTTTTTGTATGTGTTTTTTCAAACTTCATGCGAGAATATAAATTCTTTATCTTTTTCGGTGCACACAAACACATATAAAATAAATTATTCTTGAATTCATGAATTCTGTTGATACGATTAGCTTTACCGGAATATTCTTGAATATTATTACGCGGAATATCTGTTTGGGATAATAAAATAAAAACATAAAGTATCAATATAAATAATACACATAACATTGTATATTTAAAAATTGTAAGTAGCGTATTATTGTAATATTAATTTTCGTAGCATGTAGATTTGAATTATATTTATAAAATATTATTTTAAGAATTATTCCATACATTCGCGGAATTTTTAAAACTAAACAAAAAATTATAAATTTTTATATTAAAAGCAAATTCTAGCGAATAAATAGTTTTTAAATCTCTCTCTCTCTCTCTCTCTCTCTCTTTCTCTCTCCCTCCCTCTCTCTCTCTCTCTCTCGGAGTGTCGGGGGAGAGATGATAGGAATGATGAGTCATTCATTTTGCATACATCTCTGCACAGCTCTATACATGTCTACACATATCGGCTATTATTTGCGAGCATTGAGCGCTCAAATAGAGCACAGCCTGCTCGCAGTGAACACAAGTGCATACATCGGCTCATAGACTATAAGTCTATACCTTTTTATGGCAACACATTAATGCTCGTCTCATATGGAGTTTAGTACACAGCAAACAAATGGTCACTTCTTAACCTTGCTCAGGACAGGCCATATTTCTTCACGACTTATATTATATCCCCGAACGACGACTTATTTTTTGCTAAACAACAAGACTTTTAAAAAAGCTTTAGAGCGCCGGTAGGAAAGAAATATGTTTACAGAGAAACAAAAAAAATGACAATTTTTTGTGTAAATATTATATTCCGTTGAAAAGTGTGTTCGGAATCACAGAATCAGTGCTCAGTTTATTTAGTATATATATATATAATGGTTGGGAAAGGCATCAATGACTGGTGAGTTAGGGCTTGAATTAATCACTACTTAACTAACACTGGGAACTGGTGTCTAAAATATCACTTGTCGAGTGTCGACATACTATTCCACTACTTTACTACTCAAATATGTTTTCACAACACTTTTGTTTATTCACATCATATATCGTGCAAAACATTAATTCGCACACAAATAGTGGATATATTTTTGAATGAGAAAATTAAATGAAATATAAATATCAAAAAAGTCTATCATTAGGAGAATTGCTGTCAATTTATCTCTTCTGCATAATTGGATCACTTTGTAGTCATTGAAATCATTGGTTGTCATCAGAAAGTGATGACTTGTTTATACTATATATCAGTCTTTACGATATAATACACAATATATACAATACATGCAATCATTATTTGATTTTCATAGCGAGAGACAGTGTTTGACTCATTTGTGAACAATATATCGTTATTATTGTGGTTTAATGTATAAGTTCTGGTAATAGAGTGTATGTTATCATTGGTATCACTGGTGTATATAATGCTAATGCGAGCACATGAGGCACCGGCCCTACAATACACCGATGTGATAGAGTAGTTGGTGTCACTTGACTTGATTTATTATTAGCTCTAATCTGGACACTGAATATAGTTAGTCGACTAACAAGTGATCTGTCTTCGCATGTAATGAACTAAGAAATATCGGCCGAAGGGATCAACACTATTCGCACAGTTGGCTCTGTTCAGAGACTGCCTTTTCATATGTATAACTGATAAGGAGAGAGAGAGAGAGAGAGAGAGAGAGAGAGAGAGGGGAAAGAGAGAGAGAGAGAGAGCGAATGGAAGCGAATGGAAAGAGTGCTATGAGTGTCGGCGCACCGCCAATAATATTACATTTAATGAAAAGATCGGACAAACATTCAATTTGTGATTCTCGTTCTCTACTTTAAACCGCACACAACCGGAGAGAGAGAGAGAGAGAGCGAATGGAAAAGGGAACAAGTGATGCTCTAATAAGATAAGTAAATGTTTTTGTCGCACAAAATGGTCGGATATGTATTTCACAAACATAGTCATCAAAGGAGATAATATTTGTAACAATTTCGGTGCCAATACACGAATCCTTTGCAAACGTAAGTCGTCGATGGCTTTACTCTTAGGGAAGTGTGTGGAGACAAAAAACACTGTTCGCACAGACATCACAGACCTTGTATTGATTATTGGTTTAGCAAATGCTTTATTGGTCTCTGACTTATTAATGTTAGCGAAACAAGAATAAAAGTAGTTATAGAGAGCGCCTATGTTTTCACATTTGCCAGTTTGCCAGTGTCTGTATCATAATAGTGTGTAATATTGTGGACATATCTATACAAATGAATGATGAAATGATATGATGTCTGTGTTATTACAATCGTATATAACTCTAGATTATGAGCGAATGCAACAATTTTCTAAAGAGATGCTATAAATTCTAGTTAAACCTCTTATTATAAGCACATTAAATCACTCTTAAATACCAGTGCAGGCTATGGTCACAAAAAACTAATTCCTATGTCTGGCAATCCATACTCTGGCCATCAAATCATTATATATGTCCCAAAAAGATAAATAAATCTTTTCGATTATTATTATTGCTATTTTTGCTCTCCCTTTCCTCCCTTTCCTCCCTTTCCATTCATTTAATATAATAACAAATCTTCTCTTCACTTATTTCTCTTTATTTCATATCAATCAACCGATTCATACAATTGTCAATAGTTTTTATCAAATAACTACTAAAAATTAGATTATAATATCATATTTCATAACTTAGATTATACTTCAAAATTACAATTATTTTCAAATAGCAATCATAACTTATAATTCAAATAAAAATGCATAATAATTTACAATTAAACCATGAATTGCTTAGTGTTTTTGACATTTTTTTGTTGTTTTCAATAAATGATAGTTACAATTCATATTTCATTTTAATATTGTTTGTATAGATTGTCGTTTACTGTAATTATAATATTCGCATCATTTACAATAGTTTTATATTTCAAAGCCTTTATTACCAAAGCTTATCATTTAAAACAATGAATAAGTTATACATTTTCTAAATTAATTTTAGTGTTGATTAAGTAGACAAATGAGAATACATTACATAATAAAATATTCTAATAATGACATTCTTATAGTATTATATATACATTAAAAATAAAAATAATTAGACTAAAGAAGTAATTATTACTATTATTTGTTATTATACTCGTTATTATTGAGAACAACAACAGAATGACTGTATTTGTTGTTCATTGCTATAATATATTCACTCCAAACTACCTGTACATCAATTTATTGCTCTCAGAATGATTATTATCCACAGAATATTCCTTTGAATTCCTTCACACTTAATCAGGAATTCAAACATATATTTCTGTTCAAATAATTTGAGTTTTTTATTTAAAGGATGCATAAAAACCATTGTATTTTTAACACATATTATCATTTAGTTTGATATTCACTTCAAAACTGTTTTCAAAATAGAAACTCATTAGTTATTGAATGAATTGTAATCTCAATGTTTGCAATCAATAATTTTAACCATCTATTCATAAGTATTTGTTTGAATTTTATTTTTGTTTCGCTTTGTTATACTTTTCTAAAAATATTTTATTTAGATTTATAAAAATTTAATAAATGATTAAAACTAAATTTATTTTTGATGCAAAAGAAATGCCTATTAAAGGAAATAATGATTTAATTTTGCTTTTTTAATAAGAATACAATTCATTCAATGACTTAACATTTAAATAAATTAATAAATGATTTGTTGTACACTAAATATACTACAGTATTATTATATGATTGATTGATGTCTAAACTCATAGTTTGCAATCAAGAGGTGCATAGTTTCAAAAATGATTGATTATTGAACGACTTATTTGTCATTTCATTCAAATCTTTGAATATATATAAATTTATTGTTACTTTCAAACCAATGATAGACATTATAAATGATTAGTTGCAAACAATAAACTATTTATTGAATTAAATTTTCACACAATTATTAGTTTCACTCAAATCTATTGTAAACTCAATTCAATATAATATTGAAAAGACTGGTAATTGGCTTTTAGTCAAACAAAACGCGACAATTGATTGTAATATTGAATTGATTTTAGATTGAAAATAATTTTTTGTCAAAACATTTTGAAATATATTTGAAATCAAATACAAAACTGGAAGCATTATATTAATGATTAAATTGTGTCATTTTGCGATATATTTGTCATATGATAGTCTAATTGTACGCACCATTCAATTCAGTTTACAATGAATTTATATATTTATTGCACAAATAACTTGCTCATTTATTACTATTAATGTTGGCTTCACTTCAAAGTTTGCAAGACTGGCAGAGATGACCACATTTTGAGATTTTGTTTCGTTTTATCAAAATATCGTTAATTTCAATTATTTTTTGAGATCCTTTTGGGATATTAACTAAATATAAATATTCTTGCTCAATTATTGCTATAAAAGGTATTAGAAATAAAAATTATAATTTTGATTCAATTATTCAATGACTATATTGATTGCATCCGATGCCCAGCCATACAGACATTCATTCAATTCATATGATAGTAGAGACAATCATATTTTGAATTAATGAGTCAATTAATTATATAATGTTAAGGAATAATAGGCTGAATATAGATATACAGTAATTTTGTCGTATCAATTAATCGCATACATATGAGTATATTCTGTGAGTATTAATACTACTGTATATTTGTATTCATATATGAATTGATATTTACAAATGTTGGATAGTATGGGATGAATATAATGCAGTAATCGATACCAAACCGGTAGTGAAAACAAAGCAATAGAATCGGAGATTTATAAACAAGAGTTATTAATCTCAGATAAATATTATAATATTTGCAACAATTTTTATTACCAAATAAATAATAAAATATATTTATTCTATGCTTTATATACTGTTATGTTTACTCTTAGTATTAATAAATTTCTAAACTCTTGATTGAGACGTAACGCAAACTTTATATAATATAATAATAATCGCCAAAACAATCATTTTTAAAAATGACTAATTATAGACTAGAAATCAATTGTAATATGAAATGCAAATATGTTGTGAATTAAATATTTTTGTGATGAATATTCACTCAATAGTTAAAGAGAAAGAGAGACAAAAGCAAAGCTCGCGTTCATATGAACGGTAATGACTGTCCACGAGTTGGTGGCACCCGTAGACAATGCAATCACTATTAGTATTATGAGTACCGCTAGTGAACCGCATAAACACGAACTTTGTATGAAAATTGCATTACAGTTTGGATGGGCCTACAGTCTGGGGACAGAGATATCAACTCCACCCGTATTAGCTGTAGACGAAAATGAGTTTGTTTTTCAGACAAAACCTCTATATTTGATATAACAGTAAGCGCTTAATACAAGTGAAAGTATAACTCAAAGGTTTTTTATATCGATATTTGAGATGAGGATGAGTGCAACATTTGTTTAGTCTCAGGAATTGTTGCTCTCCAGCAACCAGTGCCTACTAGTGCTACCAGTGCTGTGTAGTACTGACTATAGTCTATCGCTTATCAATTTTGGACACAAATGAAAGTGAGAGTCAGTTAAGAAGGGATACAACGAAGAAGAAGAAGAATAAGTTATACGCCATGAATGAGATAAAAGATAAGACTAATGAAACTTACTTTACAGTACAGTTGGGCTATAATACAAATACATAGAGAGCTAGTGTTGTACTCCTAATACAGTTTATCTCACAAATCAGATACGCAATACTGTATTGTGCTATACGTACTGTATATCTATAAGAGTAATAATAATACTAATAGTAATCGTAATAATAATAATAATCGTAAATTTTTTCGTACAAAAAACTCAGCGTTAAGTTAAAAGGAGAGTTAGCTATGACTGCAAACTATGTATGGCTTATAAGCCTATGAGGCTAAGAGGCTGTGAGCCTATGAGGCACGTCTTGTTTTAAAGATTTCGTTATATATACACTCACTATAAGCACAAGAAAAACACAGAAATAGTAGTAAAATGTTTTTATGCAACACTAATGTAATTTAGTTTTTTCATAGTTTATGTGTTATTACACCTTAACTCACATTATTTGCTTGCGTTTGGCTAATGGATGAAATCAAGCGCTGATTCTTAAATAATACATAATTTTGCACAACTTTTTCACTATTATTGCTCGCATTTCGAGAGTAGTCGGCAGTAAAAAGGAAGCAGAGATAGGGAGCAAAGACTGGCGTTTAGAACATTATGTTTGCATTAATTAGAGTTTCATATCTAGTGATGAGCGATGAGTCAAACGCGTGAATGACTGACAGTGAGGGCCCACTACTGACTCGTAATGCTTAGCACTGGAATGGGATGCGCCGCTACTATTGCTGTTGTTATCGCTTTGGTTGAGTATAAGAGGTGAATGATCTGCAGGTGAGTACGGACTGTGGGGCTCATGTAGGGATCGGGGAGAGTTAGTACGTGATGTTGTGGGCGCCGGTGATAGCGATGAGTTAGGACTGGCGGGCATAGACGTGGAGTCCTTAAAACAGGATGACTCATAGTGTTTGTTGAGGTAGGACTTCAATGCAAACGATTTGTTGCATCGCTGGCATCGGAAGTGCTTGAATGCGCTGTGGGTCTGCATGTGAGCCCTAACAGACATACATATAATTTACTCATTAATACAAATCCATAATTCAATGCTATGTTCTAAACGCATATTTATTGGACGCATGGATATTATGCGAGCATTAGTTGATTGAAAGAGAAATGCATTTTAAAGGAAAAACTGTTTTGTTATGAATGCATAGCTTATAATTTGTACCTCAGATTTGATCGATCAGCAAATGCCTTTCCACAGTGTGCGCACCCAAAAGGCTTTTCTCCCGTGTGAGACCTCATGTGACCCTACGATGGGTTAAGATTTATTAAATCAGTTGTACATTAATTCGCAGATGACGTGCACTATATGTAAGGCCAACACTGCATACCTGCAAAAGCCATGGCCTCGAGAATGCTTTACCACAGGCTTCGCACTTATGGCTGAGATTATGTGTTAGCTATCAAATTGAACACAATTTGGGCAATAAATAGAAAATTTAAGACTTGTTTGCAGCGAAATTCATGGCAATGTATGGACTGAATGGCTCACCACATGCATAGCGAGGGCAGGCATACTGACGTAGACCTTTGAACAGGTCGGGCACTTCTTGGCCAACTGGGAGTCAGGGCTTCGATGCGTTTGTTTGTGTCGCGAGAGGTTGGAAGAAGTGGCGTAATGTTTGCCGCATTCAGTGCACGTATAGCGCGCCTTCTCCTTGTGCTCGGGTGGTGGAGGCGCTGACGAGACACTCGACGTGTTTCTCCTTCTGGATCGGCCATCACTGATGAAAAAGGCATCGTATGTATAGCTGACGGTGCAGTTAGACTTGGGACACACATTCTCGTTGGAGTCGTCGACTCCAGTGCTGTTCAACGATAACGAGAGGGTAGAGGCCGAGGACTCGGGTCGTTGTGGAGAGACTGGTGCTTGTGGTGATAGTTGTGAGCAATTGGTCATACATTTATTGCCCCTTTTATTGCTTAAATCCAATTCCCTTTCCTCTACGGACTCGTCAGCAATCGATGTTTCATGACTTGAGCTCTTGTCGTGTACTTCTTGTCGATGAATATATCCTATAATTGTTAGACATTCAGAGTAAGAGTCAAAGGAAACACTTTAAACAATCTGAACACAAAAGCAAATTATTTATTCAATAAATAAACTCAATATCAGACAATAGTTTATTATTATAGTACTTATTCTGTGAACACTTTTATTCTGCTTTTAATACATGAAACACAACGAAGAATATATCATTGGCTACTATACTGCTATCATATGTATTAATATGATGTTCAAGAATATACGCCATTATATAATATTATATAAAACATTAAACAACAGGTTTCTCATGAATATTGAGTCAATTTCTTGACTGCCTCTCGACTCATGTCTCGCATTTTGTCGAGTGTTTTATATATTAATATTACTTTACTTGACTATTGCCACTAAACTCTTCAAACACAAAAAACTTATAAAATTGATTTCACCATAAAATGATCTAAAGAAAGAAAAACGAGAATCGATTCTCGGCTCAAAAGTCAATATTTTAAATCATAATTAATGCTTAAAATTGATTTTAATATTCGAGTCGATAGAAGATCCGAGAATAAAAATATTAAGAATTATGAGTGGAGTCTATAATCAAGATTAATGTTTGCTGTATTTGAAAACTTTTGGCTTTTGTTGCACTAAAAAGCTGTTAAATTATATTAACATCAAATATAAACAATTCAAAGACACTCTCGTATTGATTATTATGTATATATGAAAGACTTAAAATATATCTCTCTTTTCAGAGGATTCTTAACATAAATCTAAAAACAAATTAATAAATAAATAGTAAAACTTAAAACTGAATAAATTGCAAAGAAAATCCTAATGAATCTCATTATGTATTAATGAAAATTCATAGAAAAATAACCTTTCTTAACAGTAATTTGAAAGAATAATATACAAAACAGAATAAATCTATGAAATTTGGAGGCAAATGTAACAGATATATAAAATTCAAAGTTAATTCTAGACTATTGTAGACTATTCAACAATCATGAATTCAGAGATATTTTTTACGTTTAAACATTGCATTTCTTATCTTATATATACATATAAATAGTGTTCCCATTAAAGACTCATTCGTTGACAAGAATTATAACTTTTGTATAATATATAGCATTTGTAATATCACTAAATTTATGTAAATGAAGTGAATTGTCTTTTTATCAACAAAATACAATAATACATACATCTGTATTAAAAATATTAACAAAAGATTGACTCAATTCACTCTATAATTATAACTTTTAAAAAATGTATATATTTTTTATATAAACATTTAGAGAAATTTGAGCCCTTTTTCTCTTATTTTCAAGTATTCATAATAAGGGAAATTTTATAAAGTTTCCCAAATGTGTGTTTTAGATCTATTTCGAGCTAATATTCATATGAAGCATATTGTATACAATTTATGCAGTATTTTCCCAAAGCTATTATTTTGTTAGTAATACAACCAATTTATTACCAGAGCTCATGTCAATCCTTATTTCTTTAATGTATTAAAAAAAATATTATTTCACTTTTGAATATATTCACATTCAATAATTTTTTTGTGGCCACATAATAGAAAATTATGTTTTCGACTATAATAAATTATTAAATTATTTTATTTTATAAATATATTAAAATTTCTTTTATAATTATAATTACGAATTTTTAATTCATTTATGAACTCTAATATAATTATTGTATTAGAGTATTTATTTTTGGATATTGTTCAAACAAAAAATTAAGTTTTAATACAGTCTCCATTTATCTGATATAATAATAAGTTATTGAAAAAACATCTCAAAAAGTTAAGTTGCTTATATTTTTAGCGAATTTATGAAAAATTAAAAATCATTAAATTCAATAGAAATCAGTGCTTATGAAATGGATTAGTAGTGTATTTGATAGGGTTTCCACCCTAAGAATGATATATCGCTTGCATTCAAGGCTTTAGAGTGAAGTCCAAAGAGTTATCCTTTTGCTGAAATCGGAACATATCTTCTCTTCTTTCCTCTGAATTCATTATTTTTTATTTACCCCCAAAATAAAGACAATTCATTGCAATTTGACCGCCATTTATATCTAAGAGTAAATGATTGAACATTTTTGGGTTATATTTTTTATCAAACTTCTCACTATTTGCCTATTATTGTAGGTATAAATTTCTAAATGATTTATTGCAAGTATTAAAGTTTAAGAATATGAAAGATATCCTAAAATCAAATGTATTTTGTATTAATTTTGTAGCTATAAACCGTTTTATGTTTGTACTATTATTGGTTTTACTGTGATTTTACTTAAATGTAGTTTTGATTTAAAATAAATCAATCCATTTGTAAGATTGCTATAAATGTTAGCAAAACTAGCAATAAATCGAAAGACATTTGAATTTTAAGATTTAAAGTATGTTTTATCACTAATTTGTAATAAAATGTTTAGCGTTTTGGTATGAATGGCACGAAATCTTTTAAGCAATCGTTATATTAGTCACGAATCGTATGCATCGGAAGAAATGGTGGACTCAGTTGTGGTGGACAGACATTAGTGGCATTAGTGATATAAAACAACATAAGACACGCAAAAATATGTGAGATATTAAAATAATATAACAATATTTGTATTTCTTTTTATATCTACAGTATAGCCGTCTGTATAGTAGTGTCTGTTTTCGTGATACAAGTGCTGCACAACACAACAGCTTTTATTATATCATATAATCATTCTATCATAATATCAAACAAAACTATTGCAAAGTATAGCAAAGTATTGCAATTTCCCGTTGCAGTGTGCCTTTAATAATTGGCTGCATTTGTATAATATGAAGGAATTGTCAAAATAATGTCAGCTAAGGATAAAAAGCTATGAAAACCTTGGAATTCCTTCGTATTTCACAACAATACCAATCAAGTGAATGCCGACAGTTAGCACCGTTAGCTCTGTTACCACTGTTGGCACTGTTAGCCAAATGTGAATTCCTCTCACAAACAATATCTAAACTCTAACTCAAATTGACGTGAAAAATATAAACTTTTTTATACATAAAAATCAATTCGCTTAAAACAATGTATAAATAATATGTTTGCACTAAACATGAGAAACAGTTTCTCATTAAATGTGAAATTTTTGTATTGAATATATTATTGGATCAAAGAGTGGCTCAGCAGGTGTTGTGAATCATAGAGTCTGAGCCCTATTATCAATGCCAGTGATGCCGTTTATATGACTACAGGGGTCTTCACCAGTGACCACATGCCAAGCAAAAGGATAGAATCCGGTGTTTATCTTCTCTTATGGACTGCTTTTTTGCAGTCGTTTTCTTACGACAGCAACAGTTGAGGCATTGGATGTATTGGATGAGTGGAAGTACTGATGAGATTCTGGTGTCTGACTGACGGCTTTCACTGATTACGAGATTTAGGACTCCAAACAACTTCACAATAGATTGAACTCTACTCCAGACTCTAGTCTAACTGTACTCTCTATTCTCTGCTTTATATGAATTTACGCACAAAAACTTCTGACGAAAAATATTGAGAGAGAGAGAGAGAGAGAGAGCGAGAGAGAGAGAGCCTTTGGCACTGAATATTGGCCTTAACTCTACATCCATTTCCATTGCAATCCTTCAGCGCTCATGTGATGATACTTCTGGTTAATACTTATATAACGAGAGACGCCTATAAAACAGACTAATAAGAAGCATCAGTGCCTGTAAGGAGCACAGGGATCAAACATGCTTTTGCAATGACATACTGTATGCCCGCATAAATCTACAGTTGAATTGAAAAGGCGATGCAATCTCTAAGTAAATCTTTCATACATTTCATAGATTTTTATAGTCAAACATTAACTAAGTTTTATGACTTAATATAAATTTACTTTTTGTGAATTGTGTAACACTTGTTGACACAATTCAATAATAGCAGAGATATATTGAATGATAGAATAGACATTATTATTATGATATGATATGTATTTTGTAGTGAAAGCTATATTAAAGCATTAATCTCTAATAATCCATTGTATTGTAGAGTGATTTTAGTGAACATAAAATAAGTTGAATGAATGAATAAGTTGTTGCGCCGGCGATACAACTCATAAAATCACGGCACAGGCAGCCATCGGAGTTGCCTACTATACTGTATGTGCTTTTGATGGCATTTCGCTCAACAATAGCATAGGATAATGTGTGGCGCATAGTATAGCACATAGAATACAGAATACGTACACTAGATATCGATATACAGTATTTATATATAAATACAATATATAGCATATATGGTATTATTTGCTAAATTATACTACACTATGGATATATACCTCACACATAACATATAGATTGCAATATTCCGTATACCATAGACCCAATACTCAACAGTAAGTTATATGTGTTATGTGTTGAACTGAGACTAAAGGCACGAACCGGGCTTAAGGAACGGCAGACAAACTGGCAAAAGTGCAATACTAGTAATCCATTCCCTGTCAGATAATAGCATATTTTAAATGATAGGATTTCAAAGAGAAAACACTGTTTCAAAGGTTTACAATGTAAGAGACGTGTTGTGTATATGAGTATATGATTTGCTCGACTATCATAATAATGTGCTTATATTTTGTTCACAACACTCTCTACTCAATACCAAAAGATTTGAATCTCTATTACACGATATTCTGGCAAAGAAATGATCGCAACGGAGACAAACAGTGGAGGCAGACATGTGGTAATATCTCATAAAACCTTAATCGCACTTATTTTCAACTTAAAAGTTATTGCTGTAAGTCTTTTAATAAAAAATTCCACAATCACTTGTTTTACACACAATCACATCACTACCAACACCACCAACACTACCAATACCACCATTGCTCACAAATCTCACTTCAATTGTTGAACACATCCACACAATTCTATACATTATTCTTCAAGTTATTATACTTTGACTCAATATTTATTGTTATTCTCCAAGATATTAAACTTTTTTCCAAATAATAAAAATAATAATTTAATTTTAAAATATGAATCTAAATATAGATATTTTATTGTTTTAATGTGTTTTTAGGCACTAAGCTTGCTTTTATTATAACACCAAAAATGCTTTTAGTGTTTTCATATATTTAAAAAAATAGTAATAATCATTTTAATACAAATTATATTTTTAAAATCAATGTTAAATGTAATTATTTTAAAAGATTAAGTGGATTCAATTAAAATAATTAATAATTTTTTTGTGGTTTTTAAAATATTTTAAACAAATATTGATTTTTATTATTATAGCGCTGTAAGAATTTGCGAATACAGAAAATACTAAACAAATCAAGTTATGATTAAAATTAACTATTTATGACATAATATTTATTGAATATAAAATGTTTATTATTTTTAAATCCCTTAGATACAGTAATTTGGATGATATTCATAGACATTTATTAGAGACAGTCATTATTTAATTTACAAAATGAATATATATTTATTGTTTTTAACGTTCAATAAAAAATGATATGACATTCACAATTAAAACGCTGTGAGAATTGAATAAATGAAAGTTAAATCAGTTTAATTAATGTATCAAATATACAGTAATTTGAGTCTCAAATTAAGTCGTTTATTGAATAATAAAGTAATTAAACGCGATTTAAGGAATGAATGAATGATATAAACATGAGATACACTGTTTAAACAAATTTTTTCAATGTGTTATCAAATATTTAATTAGTGTTTCCATAAATTAGATTTCGATAACAAATAGATGAACGGAAACTCATTATATTTGACAAAGTATTCAATAAACTTGATAGTATACGGTTTATATGGTTATATGGTTTAGTCTTATTTATAAAAAGGTATTTATTTAGGATTTGAATTATTGTGACAAAAGCAAAGCAAAGCGACAGAAGGACTAAAACAAATTTCTCTCTTATAGGCCATTGGGGGGACATTATTGAGATATTGGAGTAAAATGGATGTGCTATGGATGTGGAGATGAGGGCCAGTGTTGCAGTTAGAGAGCACTTGTATGCCAGGAGTGGAATGACATCACAGTCATTGTAGGATCGTATGAGCGCTAACAAGTGTCTCAATATTGGTCTACATGTGTGTCCGGGACTCGACTCCTATGCCAACACACAGTCGGCTCCGACATTGAAATTACAGGAGAAGCACATCTGTTGTCTCCCGATTCGCATTGAATACCATATTAACTGCAATTCACGTATGAAGTGAAGCTCATATGCAATGCAAACACCATTAGTGCGAACACAATATAAAACATACAACAACTTCAGGCACAGTATACAAGGGGTGGAAGTTTTTCGCGACTAAAGTAAACATTTAAAGCAATACATGATAAAAGTGTAGACTTAGACTCATCATTATTATCCTTTAGGATTTGTATGGATTAGTGTATTATTGAGGTGAAGGTATTACGTGCTCTAATAAATCGTTGTGCAGTCAAACCCAATATAAGCCCTTATTTTTACCCAAAAAAGGTTATTTGAACACGAATTGCAAAAATATCAGATTTTATGATTAAATGCATATAATTATAAAAGCACACTACTTTGATTTTTATATGACACTCGTATGATATTTTGAATTGTTACGTAATTAAGTTTGTATAAAAATGTATTATTTTTAAAATATGAGAAAAATTTTAATTATTATATCATTTGATGACTGAATGTCTGAATGTTAAACCACTGTCTGAATTGACAATATTATTGAGCATAAGAGAGACGACATACCATTATAGCAGAAGTTGAGGCTGAGGTAGTGTGGAGGGGGCGATGAAGTTTGGGAGCACGGAGTGGGAGCTATTGCACCCTCAGTAGGACTTGAAGGCTGTTTGTACGACCATTTGCCGCTGTGGTCTATGGGATGTTTGGCTTTCTTGACCAGGAATGACCTAGGCATTGCCTCCACTCCCAGTTAAGGCATCGCATTCAACAATTACTGCACCAAACCATACACTCTAATACACTGTTCAAGTGATACATTGTATAAGTTATTAGATTTACTAATACATTCATAACTATAGTCATATATTACTGTTAGACATTTATTAATAGCGTAGATATAAATATTAATTTACATACCCGTTGAATATTAAAGTAAATTAATTATTAAATAAATCTCTTTCCATCCGATTTGAAGCAAACACACAGAGAAGTAATGGTTTTGAATTGAAATTATTAATTAGAACATTGTTTGGACGAAAAGTTGAGTGAGTTTTGCAAAAATATTAATTCGCGAAACACTGATGGAAACCAAAGAGAAATTGCATAAAAGTATGATAACGTGTGGAACAGAAAAAAGAGAACTTTTAGTAATAGTTATGATTTGAGTATTGCATTGAAGTGATGGCAGAGATGTGACTGAAAGTGCGATACTCTGTGTGTTAGTTCACGACTCACTTCTCCCTCTCATTCACTCGATATCTTTCGCTTAGAGATGAATGGAAGCGACGGAACAACAATCATATCGAGGAGTTTGTGGCGGAGAGTGAGAGCACATGAGCACAACCGCACCAAACGGTCATACAGTCAGTCGACGATTGCGTCAAACGCTAACACAATTGATTGACCGAAATATTTCAGTTTCAGTTCAAATATCAATCCCAAACAAAACAAAATAAAATATTAATGAATTAAATTATAATGAATTTCTAAATCAAAAACCAGTCGATCAAATAAATCTAATTTTGATATCAATTTAATGAATTTATTACAAATAAAGGCCAATATTTAGACAATAGATAACATAATAACTATTGGAAAAAACTCTATCCTTATTCTCTGCACTCACTTCATGTTATACTCTATTATTGTTTTATTGCCTTAAGAAAAACTTATGAGACAAACAACTCTTAAGTTTTATTAAAACATACATTTTTTGAAAGACAAAATACAAATCATTAAATATTATTTTTTGTAATAATTTTAAATAACTTTATTTACTGATATTTTAAGGCAATGTTTGCAAAAAATGAAACCCATGTTAAGGGCATTGAAATGACACTTTCCTGTAATGCACGGACTGACTGCAGGCAAAGCCAAACTTTAGCGGCAAAACTATTTTTCATTGATGTGTGTGTGAAGGTATTACGTGCTCTAATAAATCATGAACCTCTAAAACACTTTTTATCAGTTTCTCTAAAAAGTAGTTTAGATTAAACATTGAAGAGTCGGGAAATAGATATAAACGAATGAGAGAGAGAGAGAGAGAGAGATTTAAATATTATTATTGTTTGCCAGTATTAGTGTCTAATCTAATATCTAATAAATTAGTTTTATTTTGAATACTTAAAAAACCTATTTTTTTATTAAATTGCGTGAGAAATAAGAAATGTTTAATAAGACTACAGTCTATGTGAATAGAAAACATTCTACTTATTTAGTTAAATTTTAAATACACACAAAATTCATGTTATTTTAAAATTGTTATCTAAAAACGCTTTTTGTGAATTACTCTTTCCTTTTTCATTCTTACTCTACTCGTAGTCTCTCTCTCTCTCTCTCTCTCTCTCTCTCTCTCTCATTCGTTTATATCTATTTCCCGACTCTTCAATGTTTAATCTAAACTACTTTTTAGAGAAACTGATAAAAAGTGTTTTAGAGGTTCATGTAGTCATATATAAAGTTTTAGTTCTCAACAAATCGTTTGGCGAACTATTAATCCCTGCAATCCGTTGCTCACAACACGACTTCTCCATGTGTTTCCTCTACTCCTTAGAGGCCTGATTGCGGCCATCATTTCGTCGACACAGCCTCTAAAAAATGAGACGTTTTTAAGCAAAAGAAATAATATATAAAAATTAGTTATCTCTCACTAAACATTAAAAGTGAGTCAAAACTCGTAATAAATGAGCGCTAATTTATAACTGTATTAAATGTATTTCTTTTGTTAGGAATAGCTATCGATTCGCACCACTAATGATAATCATATTTCTATATTAAACATTGAAAACATTTTTCATTATTATTTGTATTCAAACGTATGATAATATTAGGCACCACTCGAACGAGTTTTCATTAGTTATTATGAAAAGTAAGAAAAATGTATTTAATTCTTGCTTTCCATGTAGTCTTTAATTCAATATTTTTATACTAAAATTATTATGCAATAAATCACATCTGAAAATTGAAAATTATTATTATTACTTTTAAGGGAAAATATTATTTTTTAATAAAATATTTGCAAAAAACCTTTGTAATCAATTAAATAAATTGATTGGATTTAGTGTTTAGGGAAGTGTAGGAAAATTTCGCAACTAATGGCTAATGTATAAGAGCTGATCCCTAACTTAGCTAACCTAACTAACCTAGCTTGAATCGATTAGTCTGCTTATGACTCTGTGATTCATCTATTATTTGGAGTTAACAACAAATAAATCTCACAAATATTCGGTCAATTCGTACGATTTGTTGACTTATAAAACATTTATTAAATCTTAAAGAAAAACCAAAATATATATCACTCACAGTGAAAGCAAAGAAGTGTTGAATTGTTTGCTTAAAATATGAAATTGTTTGCACTGAATATAATATATTATAATAAATTAAATTAAATAATCCAAACATAAAAAGGCTGTGCAAACAGTGCCATAAGAATAGGTGATGCGTTGATCTGATTAAAAGCTCAAATAGTGTTTGAATTGTTTGCATTCATCTGATAAGTGATAACTTTGTGACCAAATATATAATAAAAAAGGAAAACGAAAGAATTTTTCTTATATTTTAATTTATTTGTTGGCATCTCTTCCCACTCTCTCTCTCTCTCTCCCTCTCTCTCTCTCATTCTGTCCGTCTGTCTCTCAATCTTTGAGTCACTATTCACTTAGTGATGGGAAGAGTAGAGAAGCAAAAGTGCAAAACTGGTGTCTTTGTATAGATTTAATGTTCATCAATAAATGGTATTCAGTGCTGATGGCTGTGCTGGCAGTCTCTGGCAATCTCTGTTCCAAACGAAAGGCATGTTTCATGAAAACTGCTTCGCTTCTCATTTTTGGTCTTTTGTGACAAACATTGAGAAAAAGTAAAACACATTAATGGATGCACTTTTTGTGGGTGCAGTTTAGTGCCGCTCATCCCTTTTCATACATACAGTGTATATATGTTTGCCTTCCCTTCCCTTCCCGTGGTTCCAGATTTCCATTCAATTGTGAGCAACAATTGCAGACACATTGCAGCACTTCATACGAACACATACTTTGTTTCGTAACCTTTATTTGGGGCCAAAATGTGATATAACAACTAAATTAAGTTTTCAAAAGCTCTCAAATTAATGCACTCTTATGAGCAGATGTAATGAGAATAATGAATGAAAGCTATTGTAAAATAATTTTTTAACACAAAAAACTTTCATATTTGAATGATTGAGTGAAACACAAATTTAAAGTACATTAGACATATCACGCATATACTGTATTTACTATAACTTATAGCCATTAAATGTATATAATATACAATATGTATCTCTCATATGGACAGAGATTTAAGCAAACGCTTAACTTCAATTGAAAGACAGCTTATCATATGTGTATTTATATAAGGCTAACAGTTAGAGCAGGTGCTTATATGCCATATTTGTGCCTCACATAAGCTTATGATTGCTCATCAATGTGTTGATGATTACTATTAAGCAATCATTGCTCTAATAATGAAGGGAAGAGAGTGTTTGTGTTTTTGTATGCCTTTTAAGGCATAAACTTACAAAAGAATATAGTAAAAGATATGGTAGATATGGTCGACCCTAATATAGCCTTTCAGATGAATTAATGAGTGATATTATTATTATCACTTTTGACCCGTAAGTGACTATAAACTATAGATTAGAGTATTGTAGAGATTATCATATTATGAGCAAATGAGAAGAGTTTATGAATTAAGCGTTTATTTGAGAAAATATATCAATGAATAGATTGATATGAATGGCGAAAAATGAGAGATTTATATTGAAAAGCGTTTTGATTGTGAAAAAGGCCTATTATGTAATGTAATGTATCTAACATTTGAAGCACTAATGCTTTAGTAGGAAAACAAAAGCCAATACAACAACACATACAACACATACAACACATACAATGCATTCATTTTTAATCAAAACTCCAAAAGCGCACACAATCTATAAACCGTTACAATGAATGCAATGAATAAGAGCTCATTAATTGTGTGGAAATGGAGAAAAGTTAAAGCAATTAAAACCACTCCCCGAACAACACGTATGCCATTCTGTAGTATAGTAAACATTGTATATAATATATAAAGTGAGCCAAACATTTAGCAAATGTTAGTTCACTGTAATATATAATGCGTATAATGTATATCAATATAATGTGATCTTATATGAGAGCTCAACACAGGGTTGTACATCAAGTTTGTACACCAAGTGCGGCATAAATTAATTTCACGTCTAATGAGATTTCATTCGCTCCACTCATTCACTGCTAAACTACTGCCAAAGCATTTGCTTTTGCTTTTGCTTTAATGGTTTTTCATAATATAGTCTATTATTGCAAACAACTCATGAATGCAAGACTCGATCACGTCTGCGATGAGCAAGTCTTTGGCCAGTCCTACGCCAGTCCACTACCAGTCCTATGACAGTAAGTGATGCCATGCATAACACTGATATTGGGCTCACATTGAATGCATAACTGTTGCCATGAAAGCCATGAATGCATACAAATAGTAATTATAATACCATTTTTAATAGCAATACAATAGTTATGCAAACGCGACAAATGCACTGATTTTGGCATTTCATTCACTCATTACTCTGTTGTCTCTTTCAAACTATTAATGCCATTATTTTTCATACTTTCATATGTTATATAACTTATAGCACATCGCACTAACACATCACATCAATACCATTCACGACGTTTTAAAGTCATTTATTTTTATTTTTGAAAAACATTTCAAAGAAAGTGCTCACAAGAGACCTGAAGCCAAACACCGACACTACTTCACTACCATTTGACCCAAACGTTCAAATGTCTCGCATTAAGGCACTGATAGCCAGTGTTAACCAGTGTTTAACTCGTCATCCAATGCAACACTGCTCTGCATTACACTAATACTCCATCACATCCTATCCATTCACTCAACATATTTCGGTCACTATTTCTAAGCAGTATTTTTGAAATTATAATTTATCTGTCAATAATTACAAATATAGTTTTGCTCAAAAATCATATCACACTGAATATTACTAAAAATAAATTTTGTAATTTAGAAAGTCATTAGAAATCAAATCGATATGACATTGGGTTAGGTAACCGAAAACTACATTTATTGAAGTGATGTATCAAAAAGTTGTCCTTTTATTTAAGCCATTACTGATCTAAAAAGTAACTCAACAGAGCCAACAGAGCACTCAATTTATATAGAGTATCCATTGGACTCTACAAAAAGGCCATTAGGATTAGATTTTGGGCATTTTTGGACACTTTTTTGCTGCATTGATAAGTCAAGTCCCCTGTGATTGAGGCACACATTGGAGACACAGAGAGAACACATTGAATGCAATAACACCAGCATTTGTTACAAGACTTTGTGTATCTCTTATGCAACACAAAAACAACAGATCTGCCCATTCATGTGAGTCTTATTTTTTCATCGCTACAGTTAACCACTCATTGCACTCGTGTTGGAACCACTCTCAGACTGGTTAGACGTTTTATAAATGAAATCATCGCTCCCTTTCCCTCCATCTCAGAGCACAAGAGGGAGATTCACAATATCCGGTGGACGTGATGTGTCTCGAAGCAGATCTATTGTCTTAAACGAAGCCTTTTTCTCCTAAGGATATCCGTCTATACACTGGAGTCCGACGTAAAACTCATTTAATTTTTTCAACAACAGTCTCCACAATA
>CAJPVJ010000388.1:0-26758 GCA_905397405.1 Oppiella nova
TTCATTGCAATCATCGTCTGAATTATCACTCAAAGTATTGTCACATTCTTCAGTTACAATGTCTTGACTTCCAATGGATTTTTGTTTTCTTTTGGAACTCCTATTCAACTCATTCATGTCATCACATGCCTGTCCGGACAGATGTTTTCGAGTCTTATGTCTCCGTAATTCAACAGATGTGGTGAATGATTTGCGACAGTCATCCACATCACAGGTATAGCTAATCCCAGAATGTACTTCATAATGACGGTGTAACTCATTTGCATTTTTAAACCGTTTCTCACATCCCATAAAATCGCAGACAAACTTATAATCAGATTTGTTGTCATCACTTGAATGTCCGGATATGTGTTTCTCTAAAACCTCTTTAGATGTCGTCTGAAAATCACATCCATTGACACGACAACGAAAAGGCTGTCCCAACACATGGTTACCAGACTTCTTGTGAGCCCTCAATGTTTTCGAAAGTGAGAAATGTTTGCAACAGTTCTCAAAATCACAGAAAAATCTTTTCCCCGAATGAGACATCACGTGATCCTTAAAATCCCGACTTTGGATATAAGATTTTCGGCACTCATTGTAATCGCAGACAAACTTTCCGTCAATTTTTGTCCTCTTCTTAAGACTCCGTTTCTTGCAATCGATGTCTGATTTCTCTCCCATTTCCTCATCACTTGAACCACAACTGTATTCTTCAGTTCCGCTGTCATTGTCTTCACTTTCTTTTGATTTGTTTTTTCTCTTTTTAGTCATTATTTCGTGATTTTCGTCGGAATTTGTTTTGAAATCACTTTCTGTTTGACTTTTATCTGACTTTTCATTTTTGTCTTCATTCTTATCAACACTTCCTTCAAGTGTTGTATCATTTGATTCATTATTATTATGGCATTCATTCACAACTGTATTCATTATCTGTGAATCAATTCCTCCACTTAATGGACACATATTTGATTCACTCATGTCTTCGTTGTCATCAACACATCCAGATTTAGCCTTTAAATCACTTTCTCCTTGATTTCCATTTGAATCAATTTTCTCATTATTAGTTTCATTTGTATTCAAGTCTTCAATCCCTTGATTCAGATTGTCATCACTTTCATCAACACATGTATTGTTTATTTCATTACTTTTATTCAATTCATTGCTCTCTGTTGTCATTATTTGTGAACCCATTCCTCCACTTATTGGACACACATTTGATTCGCTCATGTCTTCGTTGCCATCAACACATCCATCGATGGTCTCATCACTTGATTCCCAATTCATATGGCATTCAATACCTTCGGATTCATTGTCTGATTGCATGTCTTCAGCACTCAATCCCTTGTCTTGTGTTTCATTCAATTCATCACTTGAAACTGTTGGTTAACTAACGTTTTGACAAAAGTTATTTTTCATTAATTTTCAGTTAAGTTATAATATAAAGTTTTATGGAAAGTTAACTACGTTTGAAAGTAATTAAAGACTAAATAGATTTGTTTAGAAACAATTTTTAATTTCTTTTAAAGCATTGATTTGTGAAATGAAATGCTTTTCAGTATTTGTTTCAATCGTTTCATTCATTTCTCCCAAAAATTGCAAATATTTTTGGCATTTATTTGAAAGTAATTTATATTTCAATAAATCTGAAAAGTTCGTTAATAAAAGTGCAAAGTTACATAAATAATTACTTATGTTAACAGAAGCTGAATTACCAGCTTTTAGTGGTGTTTAAACTAGGTAAAAATGTCTGTTAGTCAACTTTCGTTTTGTTATCTAAACGCAAACATCACATGATTTCCACGTTTGCGACAAACATTCACACAAAACGTATACAAACTATAACTTTCAAAAAGTTTTGTAAATTTATCATTTTAGTAAACTTTCTATCTTATTATGATTTATAATTTCAAATTAGACACAATTACAACAAATAGACTGATTTCAATTATATTACTTATAAATAATACATAAGATAATAATTAATACATAAATCTCTTAATACAAAATATGAATTTTATTTTGGTGTTACTGTACGTATGTATTATCCTTTAGTTTAGGTATTCGTTAGATTACTAGTGAAAACAGTTATGAAAATGTAGCCTCCTGTGCTCTCTTTAGACTAGAGTTCTAACACACCAAAAACAGCAAAGTTACGTAACTTTCCGACTCTAAGACTATTGCTAAATATGTAATGAATTGATTGATGGGGTCTTTGAATAGCCATTTCTATCAATGAGACAATTGATTGGACAGTGATTTGTGTGGTGGCTCTCAAATCGAGATCAAGTTTCGTAAGTCTCTGGAACTGACGTTCAATGGTGTGAATGGACTGAACGCTAAGGTCCGCAAACGACAACACCAGGAACCGTATGTGAGCTGTCGGGGAGTTGGCACACTACCGTAGGTATGGTTAGGGCCCGGCCAACATGCCGTATTTGTGAACCTCACTGACATTCAGGAAGTCTTCCCTTTACAGACGTTTGTCAACTAAGCAAACTCAGTCAGTGAATGGATAATCAAATATCTGTAAATCCAGTTTTCGGAGACTCTGGAAGTGTTGTGCGATTCGTGGCATACAATTGGAGTCAAAGAACCGTACGGTTAGTTCCCGCAGATGTTGCGGTCGATTGGCAGCCAAGCCTTGTATCGAATCCTCATTGAATAGGCGACTATTGGTGTGAATGGATCTAATGTGTGGACTCATCCATCGGAATACTGTTCCCGAGTACTCATCAGTCTCTTCGGGGAACGGATTTTCCAGACGAAAGACCTCAAGATTTGTCAACAGTTTCAGCAATACTTCAACAGTCTTCTGCTCGATGTATACAATTGTTGCCTCCATTTGCAGTGCTTTGAGGTTTGGATACTTCTGGCAAAGACGCTGTACTTCCCATTCACTCACATAAAACTGATGTCCTACGAGCGATAGGTGTTGCAAATCTCGGCCACAACTGTCCACAATTGTATGCAACAAATTGTACTTTTCTTTGTGAGACAGGAGGTCGACGTACAGACGACTCAAATGCGGCAATTTGTTCACAATTTGTGTCATCACTGGTCGTGTGGCCCGTCGACCGGCCGGCCGTCTCATGAAATCTCGCAAATTGATGGCACAGTAATGGGAATCTGGTTTGTAATCAATCAAGTCTTCAGTGAAGTAGTCTTTCCAATCCATACGTCTATCGAGATGTGCCAATAGAACAGTGGTTTTGGTGCCAAAGATATCTTCGATGACAACTCGGAAGCGCGTGGACACCATCTGAGCCATGAGTTGACTCTTGAAGTCCATTCTGTCCAATATATTCCTCAACAACTCGTTCGGCAGTTCACTAATATATGTCTGAAATCCATGTCCGGACGGAACCGATGACTGCGAGTTATGTCTACTTTTTGGCTTTTGTTTTATTTGTTTCTTTGATTTCTTTGCCATTTGTTGTCCACACAAATCACTTCTACTTTTAGTAAAAGTCTTTTACAGTCTTTATGTAAATTCCCTTTCAATCTATTCGTTTGATAACTGCTTTCGAGACGTTATATAGAAATTCAAAATTATTTCACTATTAGAGCGCAAACTAAACAATATTTTATAAAACGTTTTAATTAATGATTATTTTATATGACAATCTGTAACATTGATTGAATATTTATCCATTTAACTAAATGTATTTTATATAAACTAAAATGTAATCAAAATAAAAACAATTTTTAAAAATCATTGAATATCTGTAACTATTGGTCATTCACTGCGAGTTTATAATACAAATAAAATCCATCACTTCGTTGACCACAACTTCAAACCCAAACCCTTAGTCGGGTTCAGACTTCACACACGACGCCAACCGCTTCAATAAGAACTCGTTTTTGTGGCGTTCAGTCTTCAGATACTTCTGAAGCCGTTGGTGATCACCATTGAGTGACTCAATACAAGCGATTGCCCGGCAAAGTGTCCTTATATTGGGTGACTTGTCGTCCTTCTTGTGGCACTCTTTCGGTAACTCATTCCTCAGTAAACCAAACGATTGGCGCAAATGATCTCTTCGTTGACGCTCTGTTTGGTTGTGAACTTCTGAAGCTCTGGACGGCGACGGCTTCGGCACCTGTTTGAGGATCGACTTAGGCTTCAGTTCAGTGACCCCTGAATGCCAGCGCTTAGACCCCGACGACTTCGATGGTTCCGCATTAGGCACCTCTTGAGGAGGTATCTCCACACCACTGGACACTGCAATTGACTGCTGTGTGGCCGGGATATTAGCCGCGAGTAGACGTTTGGCTCTTATCTTCTGACTGCGCTTCAAATGGCAATGAGTGTAAGTGTGGTATTTGTGGTCCAGGATACTGGTGGACGTGGCGTTAGGGCCGGGCTGTCCGTTATGTTCAGCCATTTTATGTGCGAACAAAGTGGTGACGCTTTGGAACCGCTCTCCACATCCGTTAAGACCGCATTTGAACGGTTTTACAGACGATGTGGTGGACAATAGACTCGCTGGCGATGAAGTGGTCGATAACTGTTTAAGTGGTTCACTGACTGTCGTCTCGTTTATGGTTAAGAGGTTTGAAATGTTTTGCGACTTTTGTATCAATATCTCTGTAATTAGTTTGGGATCTGAACTCTTGCGGTGATCTTTGGATGCTTTAGAAGTCTTAGACTTTTCAGTGGGAATCACGTGATATTGTGCCCAATGGCTAATCAACTCGTTATCGGTATTCAACTGTTGTTTGCATTCACGACAAACATATTTCTTTAAAATATGCGCGCATTTCATGTGAACGGCTAACTCGGAGGTCGTGTCAAAGAGTTGACTACATTTTCGACACAGCAAGTGGTCCACCGATTCTTCATTAGCCATAGACTTTGTTGTCTTCATGTGTTCGGCGTTCATATGTCTCCGCAACAGATCCTGAGTCATAAATACCTGTTCGCACTCAAGACATTCAAAACTGACGGACATGGCGTGTGTGTCACTCATATGTCTGTCCAACTGATCCGTAGTCATGAAGAGTTGTCCGCATTCATAACACTCAACACCAGTAGACTTGTGAACGACTGTCACTTGTGTCACATTCCTGTCCATCACATGACCCGTCCGTTTGTCCATCAAATAGGTTTCGTGGGATACGATCGCTTTTGGACCCACTCTTGAGCTACTATTCGTGGCCACAGAGCGACGGCTGTCCTTCACTGGCTGTCTGTCCACTGATAGCCTACCCTTAACTACAGTGGCATTCACTTCATGGCCATTCACACCAATCGCTGACAATATATTAAATCATAAGTAAAAAGCGATTAATTAATTAAAATGTAAGCAAAATATAGGACTTAGTGGTGAAAGTGGACTCACGTGTAATATGTGCTTGCTCAATGCATTGGACATCATTTTCAATGACAAGCAACTCGTGAATTAATTGGCGGTTTGTATGGCATTTGCAGTTTTGGGCCAAAACTTTGCATTTGTCTCGCATTTGATCCAACATTTGGCATAATTTGGACACAAATTGTAATTCACTTAAAAGTCTGCGATTTTCTGCACTCAACTCATCCAACAGATCATTGACCAGTAGTTCACACATTGTATGCATTTAATGATCATTTATCCCAACATTTCATTTAAATTTAATTGTAATTAAATTAATGATACTTGTCATAAGATTACCCCGGTTATTTACAAATAAATGTAAACAAACCTTCATAAGCAACTGATTGACACAAAGTATGTCACAAAAACGTGCCATACATTGGATAATAACTTTTAAAGTTTTATTTTGTAATTCTGTAAAAGTTTTACAGTCAAACCAATAATACATAATTGTTTTTATCCGGGCCAATGTATAAATCGGTGGCCTCTCATAGACATCTTATTCTTGAACACTCGATCACATCCCGGTGCCGGACATTTCATGGCAATTACATGTCATTTATTACAACTTATTATGTGATGTGTTTTGAGACAAATGTTTGTCTCTCTTATGGACACTAATGTCATGTCTTTGGACGCAATGAGTGATAAACTCTTGTAAATCACTGAACACCTGATGACAAGCACTGAATCGACAGATCATTGATGTCTCGGACATTGTATTCATGAAGACATTAATCTTCACTCAAATCACCACTAAATCTATAGTTAATTGTAATTCAAATTCAACTCAAATTGAGTTTACATTAAAGTCTTGTTTTGTAAACAATTCACGGATTTTACACACATTTCGGTCCATAAGTTATGTCCGAAAATAAGTTCAAAACTTTTCATTAAAAATACTTTTTATCAAAACTTTAAGAATAACTGATATTAAAATTATTATTAATTGACATTAAAATTAATTAAGAGTTTTAATTGATTCAAGGTTGTTAGCAGTGGAGGGCAAACTTGTAATCAGTGTTATTATTGACACAAACAACTGCAAACTCGGGCGAAAAACATGTAAAAAACCTGCGAAAAAACTTTATCGCAATGTAAATGAGTATTAAAATAAACTTTTTTTAGTCAACTGTTAATATAAATATTTTTAATTATAAGCAAAATGAAGCGATAATTATTCAAAAGAGATAAACCATTATAACGTTAATTACTCGTTGAGTGCTATCGGAATTAGTGCCATGAACAAACATTGAATTTATATCAGTTAATTAACAATTGTCTTAAAAATTTAGTATAATTTTGCAAAGAATTTTATAATATTATGAATTCTTAATTAAAAATTATTCTGTACTAAATTCTGTACTATTTGACATAATAGAAAGTAGATACTGTATGAATTAAACTTCTAGAAATCATTACACACCTTCACTGAATATGACCAGGTATTACAGTACATATAATATTATGTCAAATAACACGCTAATAATTGCCATCATTCCCCCCTCAAATTCATCGCAAAGTGTTGAGTTTTGTTTATTTTGGCAATTATGCTTATTAAATAAATAGATGGGCCACAGGGGGGGCCGACACCTGTCCGAGCCGTCCGGGTAGTCCTTACACGTGTCGTTTAGGTTCTTCATGAAGGTGTACGGGAGACGCGACACCTGTTCGGCCTGTTTGGCGTCACACTTGTCTTTCGCAAACTTCAGCCAACAGTTCCGCAGATTCCACGTTCCGCAGCATTTCACACGACGGGCCCACGAGCTGTTCTCGTCCACGCCCTCCAACCACGCGTTTCCCGCCTTTTCCGCCTTCTGGTTACAGTACGCGAAGTCCGAGTGGATCACCGCGAAACAGCTCGCCTGTGGTTGTGGTGGAACGGGAGGCATATCATTGGTAAGGGTTTCATTCAATGGAAGGAACGGTAGGTTTTAGAAAAAACTTATGATACTCTTTCATAAGAAAGTCTTTGAATGAAGTATCGGTTTACTGATAAATTATAATTATTAAAAATCAGTGATAATGTCTTAAAGTCTGACTGAAACTCAAAGAAAATTACATTTTCTTAATACAAAGGATTGAATGCATTCTCAATGAAAACGATTCTAAAAGTGAAAGTATTTTCGCAAATATTTCCCTGTTTTTCACTCAATTTCCGGTCAATACATACGAGACTCGAATATTCGGCCAACTTTTCAAAGGAGAACAGTTTCGACACTTTGGGCACTTCTTGGGCGCAAACGGCGACCAAAACGACGACGAAAGCGGCGAAAATATACACAAAATTCATGATAAAAAACTCGGTATAAAAATAGTCGTCTTTAACGTTTCATTCATTCACTGTCACACAAAAGTGAAATGCATTTCACATCAACTTTGCTCTCAATTCATCGCTTATCTCGCCGAGGCCTCAGATCTGAGATCAATAGTGATTTTTTCGTGACTTTAATAACGCTCTGTAGCTTTCTGTCTTTTAAGTTTGTTGTGAACTTAATTTACTGTCGTTTTTGACGTTTGGTAAACAAATATCATCCATTGCTGCCATCAATGACTCATTTCAAAGACTCTAATGAATCATGAAAATTGATCAATAACAAATTTATTACTATTAATAATAGTTTTCTATTATCAATACAGTGTAATTTAGTTTATTATATAACTTAAATATTATTCATTAAATGCTAAATAGGATACAAACGAAATGAAAATATTTCATATTATACTGTATTCAAAATCATTGTTTTCTATGCGATGCCATTATTAATTCAGTAATTAATTTAAAATTAGATTTTCTATCACTAGACGGACTGTCGGTTTGGTTTGAATTCATGTCATAGATCACTTCCGATTTGATTTTAATAGTCTGCGGCTCCTGTATGGCCACATCAGTATCAATACCGGTGCTCACAGACTGGTCATCCATTTGATGATCACTTCCAGCACTTAATCTCATAGTCTTGGCGGCCGTACAGATGATCTCATGGCTCGTGAGATGCGCTTTATATGCGTACACTTGCGTGCAATTACTGCACAAATACTTCATTGACTTCCTGTTAATCTTATGGGTGTTTATCAAGTGATGTCTGAAGGCTTCCTCCGATACGAACTTCCAGTTACACGCAATGCATTTGATGTTAATCTTCGCCAAAGTGGTGGTAATTCCCAAACACGTCCGCTCATGAGTTCGCAGTTTGGTATCGCAATCAGTGATGAAATCGCATGAAATACACTTAAAACACATTTGTTTATGAGACCAATGGTTATGTAAAATCATATTCCGCTCCGTAATCAGCAATTGATGGCATTGGGCGCACATGTAGTCGATGTCTGTCCTCTCGAACAACTGCTGATGTCTTAACATATCGTTCGCAGTCTCTTGAAGTAAGTGACATTTCGGGCAAACTATTGGGTATTCCGCAGTCTTCAAGTCACCCGAAGTGTTGGCAATCATTTCACTCGACTTTTTATGTCTGATCTCGTGATTAATGAGTATCTCTTTAGAGCTAAACCTTTTGTCGCAGACTTTGCACTGATATCTCATATGAGATTTGTTGACGTGTTTGTAGTACTCATCCAACGACTGGAAATACTGGGAACAGCCGCCGAAACTACAGATCAATCGCGTGGAAAGGGATGCCTTGACGCACGAGCTGTTGAGGTGTTTGTCGAGTATAGGCCGCGTCGCGAAAGCCTCTGAACATACGGGACACAAGTGATAGCCTTTACTGCTCTCCTCCTCAGTAGGCATTCTGTGAGCCACAGCCCAGTGCTGTTGAAACGCCTGAAAGCCATTCAACACTTTATGGCACGTATTCAGTGAACACTTGAGCGGTTGGTTAAGGTCTTCGGAGGTCAGGTCTAGCCATTGGATCTTTTTGGGCAAACCATCCACTAGTTTGCCGTATGTTTTGGTCTCCATGACTGGGTTCCCATCCATGTCTTTGTGGTGAACGACTCTCATGTGTCTCTTCAGGTAGTTATTTGTCGGTAAAGTTTGTTCGCATTCTTTGCACTCAAAGGGTTCGTCACTCATTTGGTCCAATGGTTTCACGAATCCATTGCTCATCGCAACAAACCCTTCGTTCAAATCAGTGGTACTTTGAGTTTGCTGTCCAACCACTACATTATCAGGTGTTTGTGTCTGAAGTGGCGTGGGAAAGCCACCACTCCTTGACGAGAGTCGATACTACCGTAAACACAGTGATAAACACCAGTGAAAACTGACATAAAAGCTGACAAAATTGTGTTGTATTGAGTACAGAGGTTACCCAAAGGCGAACTTCGGGAGTTTGCTTACAATCAAGAGTTTCCTCTTTAGAGTCTCTTTCGAGACAATCGACTCATCATTTGTTTCATTCAGTGGATTATCATTTTGTGGTAACTCTTCATCCGTTGACAGAGTGTCCTCATTATCACTGATGTCAATGACTTGTTTGTTTGGTTCATCTGAAGGATTATCTTCTATTGTCTTCTCTATGATCTCGATGTCTGAATCGGTGGTTGTATTTCTCAAACTCGTTTGCTTTTCCAGACATTTTGTCTTATGTTTTGTCACATCCGCTTCAGATGGAAAGCCTTTATGGCAGACATTACACGAGAATATGCTATGATTTGTATTCAAATGAGTGTTGATTTCATTCAATGATTCAAACAATTTATGACATGTAGTGATCGGACACTTGTATCTCGTGATTGTATCGTATAGTGTCTGGTCTTGGATTTCATTCAATTCATTGTCATATTGTGGTAACTCTTCAGGCATTGACACATTGTCTTCCCTCTTGACATCGCCTTCCGATTCGCTTGTATTCAACGGACTGTCGACTGAATCAATCGGTTCCATACATCCATCACTTCCAGTGCTGTCCTTCTGAGTGGACAGTAATGTCTTGTATTCGATGTCCAACTGATCCAACAAATTAAATGTTTGTTTATTTTTACCGCAAAAACAATTGGTTTTCAAATCCAATGAATATTTTCGGATATTTTCTAATTTCTCATTCAATTGTCTCGCAAATGATAACTCATTTAAAAGTCTTTTGTTTTCATCACTTAATTGCTTAAAGAAGTTACTCATGAGTTGTTGAGACATTGTATTCATGAAGACATTAATCTTCATTCAAATCACCACTAAATCTATAGTTAATTGTAATTCAAATTCAACTCAAATTGAGTTTACANTTAATCTTCATTCAAATCACCACTAAATCTATAGTTAATTGTAATTCAAATTCAACTCAAATTGAGTTTACATTAAAGTCTTGTTTTGTAAACAATTCACGGATTTTACACACATTTCGGTCCATAAGTTATGTCCCAAAATACGTTCAAAACTTTTCAATGAAAGAACTTTTTATCCAAAATTTGAATAAACTTTAAATTAATTTACTTTTAATTCATATTAAAATTTATTTATTTATTTTAAATATTTTACATTTCAATAGATTTCAGAATTAATATCAATATATCATAAGATTTATATACAGTACAGGTTTTACAGTAATACCATGTTTCATACACTGTATGTTTCATTAAATCCATGCATTTTTATGGCAATTAAACCAATGGATGGGTTAAAGTGATTGAATGAAGTGATGGTGTGATGAATGGTATCTCTAATCACATCCATGTTTACGCCTTTTATGAAACTTGAGGTGAAAGGTGTAGAGAGTCTTATAGTGACAGTCCTTCCAATCGCATCAATACACGACTCCTTTATGTATCAAAACATGTCGTTTCAAAAGACCACTCCTTTTGAACCGTTTCCGACAGACGTACGCCTCGTATGGACGCGTTCATGGAGTTTGAGCCCATGCTGTGAAGCAAAAACACGCGGACATCCCGGAGCCTCGCATTTAAACTCCTTTCCCTTCGCGTCGTTGTAGTGAACGGCGCGGATGTGTCCGTCCAGACACTCCTGAGTCTTAAAGCTCTTACCACACGAACCGGTCGGGCATTTGAATGGGCGCTCTTGGCTGACGCCATGGGAGCGCATGTGTTGGCTGACGTTGAAGCGATCCCTTCCCTTGTAGGCGCAGCCGTCCATCGGACACGAGAACCGGTGGCCATCGAAGTTGCCCTCCGAGTGATAGCGCATGTGATTCCAGCTCAGTTGAGGTCATCTTATTTGTGTCCACCGATGAGGACATCAACGACACCAATGGTATCTTTTGGGTCAACGTCTGGTATCTGTCTTTGGACTCCGTGTCAAACACTTCCACGTATTGCGGAAGCGCTGGACTCCGGATCCGTTTGCGGTCATCGGTGTCGGTGTCCGACATCTTGTGCGCGACGTTTGCGATCTGATCCGTGGCTCACAGGCGCTGATTATTGGCCACAGAAGTGGTCACAAGTTGTGCACTGTTTGCGAGCTTTGCGTTCAATTTAAAAGCCTTTTGTATTGTCTTTGAAACACATTTTGTTGACAACAAAACACTTCACTCTATATATGACCACAAATTACGTCCACAACTGATCGCACTTTGAAACTAAGTTTTTTGAACCACTTTCTGGCGTTGGGTTTGGGTTTTGGGTTAGTTTTGGCGATCATTTGGGTTTAGGTTTGAGTGAGGATTGAGTGGTGAATGTGTTGTGTATGGAGTGAATGGTGTGTCTCATAGTTGGCCACCAAATGGGTGTCGGAGTTGTAGTGGTTGTGACATAACGTGCAGTTCATTGACTCTGAATATGTGTATCGAAAACAAGACAAACCTCTCTCTCATCCAAATGACACGAAATAGTCTCATAGTTGGCCACCAAATGGGTGTCGGAGTTGTAGTGGTTGTGACATAACGTGCAGTTCATTGACTCTGAATATGTGTATCGAAAACAAGACAAACCTCTCTCTCATCCAAATGACACGAAATGCTCTCAAAATCTATATTTCGGACTCAAATATCATATGAATAGCAGTCTATGAGCTAATAGTGGAGTTCAGACAGTAATCTCTTTTGCCACTCAATTGGGTCTTAGTTTTGCATTTTGTTTCAGTTTAGAGTGAAATACAATTTTTGTTTTATTAAATTGTTGCATATATTTAATTAGATAACATAAATAGACTATAGTCATAAAATGTTACGATATTTAATTATACTGTACAGTATTAATGGCAAACATGAATGCAAACTTTGCATTGCTAAGCCATAGAACAACTAGTCTCATTGATTTTGTTAATGGTACTTGATCATTATTTGTACACACTATTTGCACATAAAGACCTGTTTCAATATTACTATTTATTGAAATAAGTCATGTCATATCGATTGTATTTTAAAGAGTTTCATTTTAACCGACATACAATAAGACCTTGGTTATATTTCTGAAATTGATTTGATTATAAAAGTAATTTCAAATGTATGTTTATGTGAATAACAATTTCCTTTCATTCAAATGAAGTATAAATAGAAACATCAAATCAAATTAAAATGAATATAAAGTGTCTTAAAAAGGATATTATATTAACTTTATTATTATTTATAACTATTGTATAAGAGGTTCGAGTTGTGGAGGTTTTTTATAATGGGTTTCTATGAGAATGAATCGGGTCTTATGAATTGGTTTCACTATTAGAGGGATTTCCATATCAGAGGGATGAAGTTGTAGAATATAAAGTGTATGTAACCATTGACTTACTACAGGGCGGCCAAGTATGGCAACCCTACTTTGATTTTAATTTATTTAAATACCGTTTTGTTTATTTTATCCATTTATTAACTAAATTGTAGCTGGATAGTTAGGGTTTTGTTTGGTATATGATTTGTCTATGTCAGTAATAACCAAAATGTTATACAAGGAATATAATTTTAAACATGCAAAAATTTTTATACTTTTTATAAAATTCATAGTTATATGCTCACAAGTTGTGATTTATTACAGACTGTAATTCAGTGTTTTAATAAAATTATTTTCGAAACTGTTATTTTATAAAAATAATTTTATTCACTATAAATGAATATTAATTCAAAATCAAATGCTTTTATTGGAAATATTGAATTACAGTCTGTAATAAATATCAACTTGTGAACATATAAGTGTGAATTGCATAAAAAGTAGAAAAAAATTTGCATGTTTAAAATTATATTTCTTGTATAAAATTTTGGTTAATAGGGACCTGGTCAAATCATATACCAAACAAAACCCTAACTATCCAGCTACAATTTAGTAAATAAATGGATAAAATAAACAAGACGGTATTTAAATAAATTGAAATCAAAGTAGCATCGCCATATTCTGGCCGCCCTGTATTAAATAAGCAATTGATAAAATTACTTTTGATAATATGTATGACTCTAGTGACCATGTATGTTTTTCACTACATAATTAAAGTGAAAAATAATGTGAATAATAATAATTTGTTTGATTCGTGTCTTTCAACCATTGATTACGAGAAAAGTCGGCGAAGAATAATACAAAATATAAATATTCTGTGGGTTTACTTAAAGAATAAGTTAAACTCAACACAAATACAATACTTGAATGATTTAAGGCTACATTTATTGGTAGATATGGATGTGATTAGTAAACGAGACCATCGATGGCGTGAAGAGAAGTTAAGATCATTACAGACTCTAATACAGCAAACCATTCAAAGACTTCAAAATCCTGTCGACTGTAAAAGTGCCAACAAATTGGTTTTTAATATGGGAAAAACATGGGAAAGGGGTGGTTTTGGATACCGTTCCCAAATGTTATTTCGGGTATTTTCGTTGGCCATCGCTATCAAGCGAACATTCATTTTTAAGCCAGATAAAAACTTTGTTAAAAATACATATTTCAGTGAATTCTTTCGGCCATACAGTGATAACTGTGTGAACTCCAGAGGCCGTAACCAAACAAATTCTTTATCGAAAGATACTATCAATTCTTATCAAGTAATCAATTTTAAAAATTATAATAAATATATAATGCCGGCTATTATGCCGTCCGAAATTTCCACTGACTTAATGCTATTAAGTAGTGAACCATTGCTTCTATACGTCGGGAATCTTATTAAATATATTTTGCGACCGAATAAGGATTTGGAGAATATTTTGTCGGCTTTTAAAAAGAGGATTCAATTTAATCATCCAATCGTTGGAATACATGTCCGGAGAACTGATAAATTAATCAAAGAAGCGAAGTATCACTCATTGGATGAGTACATGTCATATGTTGAGGACTTTTACGATAAAATAGATTTCATTTATTAAATGAAAGAAATTCTGTGAATAAAAGTGTAGAAAGAGTGGTGTATTTAGCGACCGATGAGCCAAATGTGTGGACACATGAAATCAAGCCATATATCAAAAGGGGATATATTTTCAAAGGAGATATAAATTTCGCCAAAAGAGCACAGAATTATACACTTCGGACAGGAATTGATACGAATAGAGATTTAATGATTGATTTGTTAGTACTAAGTGAATGCGATTATATTGTTTGCACTTTAACTTCAAACGTATGTCAACGGGCCGTTGAATTAATGCAGGGTAGGGCTCATAATAACGTTGATTTGTGGAATGCCTTCCAATCACTGGATAAACGATATGTGTTTTGTCCAAAGAATGTGTTCAATGGGATGATTGCTATTAATAGTCATTTGCTAGTCAAGGGTTATGATAGACATTTTCAAATTGGCGATAGGATTAGAATTTATAGGGAACAAAATACCCAGAACAGTTTGATTATTAATGGCATTAATGCTAATACAAACAAATTCGTAAATATTCTCAGTTTTAAAACTGATCCCTTTATTGAAACATCTAATAAAACTATTTTCTATTAATATGTATAATATTGTAACATTTAAAACTATCTATGTAAATTATTGCTAACTATTATTTTCATTATAATAATAAAATTTGTTTACTTATTTTTAAAAATGTTTGCTAGATTAATAAAACATTTAAAAAATAAATTTTAAATTTCAACATATACAGTACTTTTTACAAATAAATACTCGAAGTATGTATTCAATAGGTTATATTATACTGAATAAAACCATAGTTACTTTCACTACTTATAATAATCATGAAATCTTTATTTTGTAAAATAGTTTGTTTTAAATGTTTCAAAGGGAATATTTTAAATACTATTTTATATGTGTTAATTATATTGTTTTAACAATATGGTAAAATTTTATTCCAAATACAGTTATCCATATAAGAATAAAGTTTTAATTATATAAATTTCGAAAATTAATTATTCAAATGTCCTAGAACTGTTAGTTAGTATTTATAATAATTTTCACTTTCAATTATTATAAGAATAAAGTGTATTTTTGCAAATGTTTGCCATATGAAAAATTAATATATTTAAAGCTTTTAATTAATATCAAATGTCCTAGAACTGTTAGTTAGTATTTATAATAATTTTCACTTTCAATTATTATAAGAATAAAGTGTATTTTTGCAAATGTTTGCCATATGGTACAATTTAATTACTGTATTAAACTTAAAAACGATTTAATACCAAAAGACTTAGTAAAGTTAAAACTAATTTGTGAAATGACAATGTTTCAAAATAAAGTGATTCAAAATTTATTGAATAAACAATTCTTAAAATTGCTTTTTATAATAAGCGTGACTCTCGTGACTATAAATTTAATTTATAACACAATCGAAGTGACAAATAACGAGACTATTAGTGAAGAACAATATTTATTGCAAACTATCCGACAATTAGAAGACGAAAATAATGCATTCAAATCAAAACTATTAGAAATAAATATTAAGTTAAATGATACGGACCTTACAAATAATGTGAACAATATTTTGTTTGATTCATGTCTTCCAACCATTGACTACGAGAAAAGTCGGCGAAGAATAGTACAAAATATAAATCATCTCTGGATGTACTTGATGAATGAATTAAACTCAACACAAATTAAATATGTGTATGATTTAAGATTAAATTTATTGACAGATTTGGATGTCGTTAGCAAACGTGACCATCGATGGCGTCAAATGAAATTGAATTCATTACAGACTTTAATACAAGAAACCGTTAAAAGACTACAAAACCCTATGGATTGTAATGCAGCAAAAAAGTTTGTCTATAATATGGCCATTGATGGTGGATTTGGTTACCTCGCCCACCACGTCGTCCATATGTTTATGCTGTCGATAGCACACAACCGGACTTTCATTTATAAACCAGGTGAAAGATTTCAAGATAAATATTTAAAAATGTTTTTCCAACCATTAAGTGAGAATTGTTTGAATTCTGAGCGACAAAACAAAACAAAATTTGGGCCCAAAATTGACAAGAATTATGTTCAACTAACCAATTATGGTGAGAAATACGATAAACCTATTATTCCGTCAAAAATATCAAAAGATTTATTGCTATTAACTGATGAGCCATTGTTGCTCTACATTGGAAATATTGTTAAGTATATCATGCGTCCAAATAATAAATATCAAAATATTATATCAATGTTTAAAACCAAAATACAATTTATCCGTCCGATTGTGGGAATACATGTGCGAAGAACTGATAAATTAATCAAAGAAGCGAAGTATCATTCATTGGATGAGTACATGACATATGTTGAGGACTTTTACAATAAAATAGATTTTAAAAATGAAAGAAATTCTGTGAATAAAAGTGTTGAAAGAGTGGTGTATTTAGCGACCGACGAGCCAAATGTGTGGACACATGAAATCAAGCCATATATCGAAAGGGGATATATTTTCAAAGGAGATATCAATTTCTCCAAAAGAGCACAGAATTTGAAGATTAGGAATAACGATGAATCCAAACAAGACTTACTAAATGATATCCTAATACTAAGTGAATGCGATTATGTTGTCTGTACATTAAGTTCAAATGTTTGTCGTTTTGCCATTGAATTAATGCAAAGTAGAGCTCAAAGTAACGCTGACTTATTGAATGCCTTTCAATCACTGGACAAAGAATATTATTTTGCTCCGAGTAGAGTACATAATGCAATGATTGCTATAAATAGTAATCAACACAAAACTAACAACGAATTAGACCTCAAAGTTGGAGATGTGATTTCAAATAAAGGTAAAGCGTTTTTATTATTTAATCATTTATATCTGTATGGATATAATATCAACTCAAAGAAAAAAGGATTTTTCCCCACATTTAAAGTCGAACCATATATCGAAACAAACAATAATTCAGTGTTTGAATTAAAATAATTATTATCAATTGTTTATTTTGGGCATATATTATATTATAATTATAAAAGAATGTACAAATAAACTTAAATATATTAATTTTAAAAATAAAATTTTGCTAATATATAACCAAATGTTAAAATATACTTTCTAATTGGCACAATAATTTAGATGTAATACAGGTTCAATAGTATTAACTAATCAAATGATGGGTAATGTTGTGGGACTTGAGAGATGCCTCCCGGGAGATAGAAATACTTTGAATCTAATGAATGAACGGCTTGTGAATTATGGATTGAATTATTTCGTCGACTTAACATTAATTGCAATGCGAGTCGACATACATTTGAGGACAGAGTGCACACAATGTAATCGCATTCACTCAACAGTAATGACTCGACTATTAAATCGCGGGTCGACTCATAACTGTATCGGTAATTATTGTAGGCTTTCAGCGAGTGTTTGATGTCTCCCTTCACTACAAATTGTCGCTTAATATAAGGAATTAATTCATTGATCCATACGTTTGGCTCATCAGTCGCCAAATACACAACTTTTTCAATTGTTTTGTTTACAGAATTTTGCAGATTCTGTATCTCAAGCATATTGTAATACTTGTCCACATATGACATGTACTCATCCAACATATGATAATTTGCTTCACTAATCTTATCTGTCCGTCGCACATGTATCCCAACGATCGGGTGTTTGATTTGAAGTCTGTGTTTGTAATTATCATAATATCGGCTCAACTCGTCTGTCGGACGCATTAAATACTTTAATAGAAATCCTATGAATAGAGCGAAGGGTTCAGTACTAAGTGCTCGCAAACTGTGGGATATTTGTCGCGGAATCGAAAGTTTCTGGTGATAATAGATATTATCTAGAAATGGATAGTAAAACACCTGATAATTATTATAATAATTAGTGACATTCCATGTGGTGCTGTTGTGTCCAATCCAGTCCAAACATGTCTGGCTAATGGGCTTAAAATATTTGCTTAAATAGAAAGTGTGCCTATTTTTAGGGGTTGGCTTCAAGATGAGGGTGCGATTGAGCTGAAGTGCTTTCACCAGACAGTAGGCATAGTGATGGAGAGTACACCCAAAACCACAAACCAAGTCCATTATGCAAACCAACTTTCTGGCTTCACTACAATTCTGTGGATTCTGTAGTCTTTTTAGTTTATTCTCTATTAAAGTATTTAATTCCTCAATAGAATCCTCTCTTTTCCATGATTTTGACAATTCTGTGATAATAACAGTACAGTATAATAGCAATTAAAAATTATTTTTATATACTGACACTTTTATTTATTAGTTACCAACGAGTAAGATCATAAATAAAATATTCTAATTATAATGTTAATTATACAAACCAGATTTGCTAACCTTTATGTTTAGCTAAACTATTGTCTACTATTGATATATGAATATTTAAAAATATAACAAACATTACAAATACAATAGTTATAAATAATAATAAAGTTAATATAATATCCTTTTTAAGACACTTTATATTCATTTTAATTTGATTTGATGTTTCTATTTATACTTCATTTGAATGAAAGGAAATTGTTATTCACATTAATATACATTTGAAATTACTTTTATAATCAAATCAATTTCAGAAATATAACCAAGGTCTTATTGTATGTCGGTTAAAATGAAATTCCTTAAAATACAATTGATATGACATGACTTATTTCAATAAATAGTAATATTGAAACAGGTCTTTATGTGCAAATAGTGTGTTCAAATAATGATCAAGTACCATTAACAAAATCAATCAGACTAGTTGTTCTATGACTTAGCAATGCAAAGTTTGCATTCATGTTTGCCATTAATACTGTACAGTATAATTAAATATCATAACATTTTATGACTATAGTCTATTTATGTGATCTAATTAAATATGCAACAATTTAATAAAACAAAAATTGTATTTCACTCTAAACTGAAACAAAATGCAAAACTAAGACCCAATTGAGTGGCAAAAGGGATTGCTGTCTGAACTCCACTATTAGCTCATAGACTGCTATTCATATGATATTTGAGTCCGAAATATAGATTTTGAGAGCATTTCGTGTCATTTGGATGAGAGAGAGGTTTGTCTTGTTTTCGATACACATATTCAGAGTCAATGAACTGCACGTTATGTCACAACCACTANATTTCGTGTCATTTGGATGAGAGAGAGGTTTGTCTTGTTTTCGATACACATATTCAGAGTCAATGAACTGCACGTTATGTCACAACCACTACAACTCCGACACCCATTTGGTGGCCAACTATGAGACCCACCATTCACTCCATACACAACACATTCACCACTCAAACCTCACCCAAACCTAAACCCAAAAGAATGGCCAAAATGAACCCAAAACCCAAACCCAACGCCAGAAAGTGGTTCAACAAACTTGGTTTCAAAGTGCGATCAGTTGTGGACGTAATTTGTGGTCATATATAGAGTGAAGTGTTTTGTTGTCAACAAAATGTGTTTCAAAGACAATACAAAAGGCTTTTAAATTGAACGCTAAGCTCGCAAACAGTGCACAACTTGTGACCACTTTTGTGGCCAATAATCAGCGCCTGTGAGCCACGGATCAGATCGCAAACCTCGCGCACAACATGTCGGACACCGACGCCGATCACCACAAACGGATCCGGAGTCCAGTACTTCCGCAATACGTGGAAGTGTTTGACACGGAGTCCAAAGACAGATACCAGACGTTGACCCAAAAGATACCATTGGTGTCGTTGATGTCCTCATCGGTGGACACAAATAAGATGACCTCAACTGAGCTGCGACTGAGACGATGGTTCAAATGCACGCAATTTGAGGGCAAGTGTTTCGCCACAAGAAATACTTGTCACCAGTTTTTGGCACATTTGGCGGACAAACACCCGGACACCAGACTCTTCTGCCTCTACTGCAGCCCTATCTCCGGACCCGACCCTAAGAAGTACTTCACGCACGAGAAGCTGGTAATCATTGTCACCACTGACACCATCGCTGCCATTGTCTTGAGATTCATGTCTTTCAAAACGGGTTTTCATTTGAGTTTTGGGTTGAGATTTAAATTTATCGCATTTTATAGTCCTTTTGCTGCTCTTACGGACCCTTTTGTTAGCATTACTCTAATTAGTGCTATAAAACAAAAGGGACCAAATATTTGCTTATTATTCAATGAAAGACTAATAATTTAAATTTAGTTATAAATCTACTTTTAATCCCATTTTTAAGCATAAATTAATGTTTAGGTTAACACTCTATGTATTAGTTTAGCTGTTGTGTGACTGTCACTCAAATTGTCAATTTATGAGCAATTAATTTGATGTATTAATGGATGTGATTGTGATGTATAGGTGGAGCACATCCGGTCGGAGCACTGTTACCGTCAATATCAGTGCAATCTATGTCTGTACCGGTCTATCAGTGTGGAGCACATTGTGATCCATCAACAGTCTGTCCATTCGCGCAACTTTGAGGTGACTGTCGCTCAGACGGAGACCGATGAGGAGTCGCACAAAGACACCACTCCTCACAACCAGCAGACCATCAAAGAGTGTAAAGTCATTGAATGCACGCAATTGGCCGACACAGCCGTTCCCGACGCCGACCACTACTTCGAGAACTACAAACACAAGCGACTGAATGGCGAACTCAATGCCTATCAGTGTCTGTACTGTCCGTATTTGGACACAAGCAAAGAGGAACTGTATGCACACTGCGTGGCCGCTCACCCCGACTTTCCCATACTTATCTACACCGGTATTAACGCCAGACATTCGGTGAATGGCGACAAAGACGACAATGAGATGAGCGAAGCCATCATGAAGTCGAAGACCGCTAAGAAGCGATCGTTTGACGGTTTGTGGCATTGTTTTCGTGAAATTTGGTCTAAATTTTAATTTGAATTTTGTTTTGCAAAACACTTTAGAGTCGTTCAGCGACTCGGATGTCACCACCAATGGTGTGGTCGACACCTATGAGTTCGACATCTGGACAGAGAGTGAAGACGAGGATATGTTGCTGTCAGAGGACGACCTCTCGTCGGACGGTCTGGTGAGTGAAGAGGCTGTGGCCGCAGAGCCGGCGCCCAAACGTCAGCGAACAGAACCCGACTCGTCGTCCAGACACAGAATCCAAGACATCCTAAGATCTGGAACACCAGCCTTTGTGGCCAATCGCACACTACGGCAGTCATACTATTTGGCGGCCGCTTTGTCTGCACTACTGGCCCTTTATTTCTCTGCTGTAGTACTGAGACGTTAAATGAATTTTAGTGTTATTTTTTGGTTGTTTTATGTGTTGTTTTAATTTAAATACAAGGTTTAGGTATTGTTTTTACGGTATTTATCTCTACTTTAATTGTTTTTGACATTTTTTAGATAATTATGACTTAATTTTATTGTAACTATAACCGGGTTTTCTTGAGCACAATATATTTGACATAATATTCCACATAATATTTGACACAAACTTTTAATCAAATCTTTCAATCCTTTAAAATACTCTTCACTAGTCTTTTGGATCAAAAGTATAATCACATAATCATTGAATGAAAAAATTGAAAAATACCAAAAAACTTCATACAAATGTTTCAAATATTAATAATTTTTATTTTATTGTTTTTTACATTACATTACGAATTATATATTTTAAACTCTTTTGTTTTTTGAATGACAAAGTTTTTTGAATGAAAGTACCGTATATTCTGATAGTCATTATAAGTAATACCGTAATGAATGAAAGAATTATGAATTATTGATTGGTTTTTACAATAATATAATTAAAATTCTTGTGAATGCAGTGAATTTTACTCATAAAATATATCCATAGTTTTCGTATGTTTTTTATTCGTATATTTAATAAATAGTTTTAAATAATTTTATCATAATTTATATCGTGTGTGGCATTTGGTTAAATTAAATACAGTATATTATATACCCATTTGTAGAATATTGCATAAATATTGCAGTATATTTCCAAACCGTTTGGTTACTAATGTAATAATTTTTAACGTGTGTATTGAAATTGACCACAATTTAAGTACAAAAAACATTTTTGTATTATTCTGTGTATTTTGAATCTCTTGTTTAGAATAACAGTATTTGTCTCCCAAACTGATTTGTATTTCATTACATTTTTATATTAATAAATTTTTTTGAACATTCAGTACTAGTAATTGTGTAAACAATATTTGCAATCAATAAGTGTCTTAAAGCAAACATTGGTATTATTGGCGATAAATACATGTATATCTCATTTATAAGATTATTACAGCAATTAGATAAACCTTTGCTAAGAATGCCGCCAATAATTACCGCATGTTATAAATATAATTTAACCAATAATTATCAAAAGCCTGCCCTAACTCCTATGTCGCCCTTTAAACTTATTAAACAATTTTATTTTTTAAAATAATTTTTTAGATAATAAATGAAAAATCAAAATTGTATTTCAAGGTGTGATAGGAAATCAGTGTAATATGAAAAGTAACCATAAAATAAGAGGTCTTACGAGCGCTTAAATTCATAATAAAATATTGAATGCATATGTGTTTTGAAGGGTTCATCGACTCATCGATAAACGTAATATTTATTACATTAAACTCATTGCTTATGTGCTGTACTTAACATTAGATTTATTGCAGACATTAGATAAATATTTTCCGAGAAAAATGAAACTTCAATTATTTACATATCTATTAAGTTTGATAATAACTTTGTTTTTTATAGTTTTATCGGCTGTTGAGTGCAGTGATCAGCAAAATGACGTCAATTCTGTGTCGACTAAACCCAGTGGTATGTATGACAAGAATATTCTTCAATTCAAATCTACTTAAATAGAAAATTTGAAATTTTGCTCTAGCTAAGTTAGATATTCTGTATTTGTAAACTTATAAGGTTTAAGACATATTTCAAATGATATTCTTGATTATATTGTATTTTATTGTTTGAGTTTTAGCCATAATCTACGACAGAGTTGAAAAATTAAGCAGGGTCAAATGCATACCATCGCTAAACATAGACTGGAATCTATTGAATTACAAACTGATCTGGGGCATTGACTACACGCGTGATATCCGGAGGCATACACTACTTCTGACAAAAGCCGATTTGAGGCGACATTTAGACAAAATAATCTCAACTCTGATGGCTATTCAGGACAAGAAGGACTGTCTGAGTACGTCCTCCGCTAAAGACCTGATTGACGCCATCAACCATCTGAAGAATCGCATCGACAATAACCTCAACCTTTCGGTTCTCTTCAATTCCCGGACACTTCACGACAATTTGGATGAGTTTCTGCAGCTATGTCTCAGAATTGCCGGCAAAATAGGAGCCATTGTTTATCAAAAGCATTATTATGTGTAAAATAAATTCAATTCTCAAATAAAGGATTTAATTTTACGGATAGATATTATTGAATTTAATCGGAAATATAGAGATTTGATTTAATTAGAAATAATAAATTTTATAAAGTAAGTCAGGAAAACAGAATCGTGTGATTTATTATTTTATTTCCTGGTTATATAAGTTTATGACAAAATTGGTTTATTTATATCAAACATTAATTAAGTCAAATAATTTTATATATTGAAATTGAAATGTTTATAATTAGAGTATAGTATATACGGTATAAATAAATGAGCTAGTAAAGCAGCATTTTCAAAGTTCAATAAAAAATTCATTATGGTACTTTGAAGCAAATAAATATTTTGACAATTATATTTTATAAATAAATTAGTGTTCTTGGAAATTTAGTTGAATTTTGATTAATTTGTTGTTATTTTATTTAATTGCTTTGAGACCTAAAGTGAATGAATTTGTTAATTGACTTAAAGTTCATTGAGTAAAACTAAAGTAATTTCAACAAAATATAATTTATATTACAGTAGTTTTAAACTATATATTGTTTAATCTATAACATAGTACAGAATCTGCACATAATGTTATAAATTGTAAACATTGTAATGTCTTTGAGGTTTTCAAATATTTGTATTCAAATCTTATATGAAAATTGAATTTTAAAATATATAAATGGCTGTAACCATATCTTGTATTGCAAACCAAACCATCAATTAGTTTAAAAAGAAATGTTTTCTAAAAGATTTGCTAAAAGATAACATAACAACAAGAAAAGGCGGAAAATATATTTAGAAAATTGAAATCAAATCACAGATAGTATTAAACCACACGAAAGGATGGCAAACATATAAGAGTGGGAGAGATATAATACAACAGATTTTAAACCTAAAATCATATGTCTTTCGCTTGAAATTAATGTCTTATTTGATTACATACATTACCACAAATCTTCTCTCTCTCTCTCTCTCTCTCTCTCTCTCTCTCACTCACTCTCTCGAAATAAATTATTTTAGTATATTAGTATATTATACACAAATTTCAAATATAAAGTTTTAAAGATACTTTTAACCTATATGTCAAAATTTTAAACTAAACTAAAATTACAAAATTCAATTTACAATATCAAATATTTTAGAAAATACTCACAACATTTTAATTACAGTATTTCTCAATACAATAACTATAGTTTATAATTATAAATATTTTCTTATTATTTTATAGTGTCAAAAATAATTATAGCATTATTATTATAATTTTTCAATGTGAAGATTTAAAAAAGTTATTAGTAACCAAAGGTATTTTTTGCATTGATTTGATATACGATAGAATTATAAATCTTTTTGCTTTCAATAATCTTTTGTTTTTTGGTCTAATTTTAAGATGAATTCCTTATGGATTTGAATGATTCGACTCCAGTATTAAAGGATAGACTCTGTTATGGAGTGAATAATAGACAGTTAAAGCTATAAATTGATAGATAAAGGGAAAGTCAATAAAAATAATTTAATTTGAAGTCAATTGTATGCAATTTATATGATGCCAAAAATTCAATACAGTTAATATTGTGCTCAGTACTATATATCTCTATTTATACGAAAATCCAATATAATATAAAATTCTCTATATTTATATATAATTTTGAATCTCAAGTATTCAATCAGATTGAGTGCATTCACCGATTTTTAGTCCTTTTTGTTATGCATTTGAAAATCCTCTTTATATAGTGTCTGGTCGTCGAGATTCTTGAATGCAATGAAATGTTTTGTGCATTCATTTCAGTCATTCATTACATTCCGATCCCTTTTATTATAAAACTACAAAAATTTTCAATCTAATTCACTTCAGACTTTCTAAACAGTATATTTTGAGTTCATAATTTTTGTGCATCTGATTGTCATTTAATATATGGTAAATGAGTTCATAAATATATAACTACTTTTGTGACACAAATATTAATGTCTTATTCGCTGTGTTTCCGCTTCTAATTTGCTATTGAATGGGCTTTTCATATATTCATTGCTTTATTATGAATAGTATTTTCATTTTAATATTAATAACACAAAATTAATATTCAGATTTGAATTTTATAATTAATTGCAACAGTAATTACTTTTACAAAAATTGTAAGCTAGTAAAAACAATATTTGAATTTCCCTTAATGTTAAATTAAAATTTTTATTTTAATTTGTTTTTGTAATTTTTATATTTATTATAATTTATTGAATAAAAAATGCAAGCACAATATTAAAGTTATTTAAAATAACTTGAAATAAATCTTTTATTTTATTTTATAAAATTGAAAATTATAATAAATTTTTGCAATATACAAGCATAATTTAATTAAATATTTATAACTCGAATTACATGCTCAGCGAAAATATCCCATGAAATTATTACATTTAAAGTAATATTACACCAGTGCAAAAGTATAAGAAATTATTTTGCAATTAATTTTTTTGAAAACATTAAATTTTTCAAATATCACATGTAATTGGCTCCAAAAAAACCACACAAACTGTACGGGGAATGCAATGTTTATGACCACATATACGGTGAAAAGGCAACCGAAATGTATTGTTTGCATGCAATCACTAACAACAAGAAAAACATATTTGGAAAACGAGTACAAAATTTTTCTTGTGATCTCTAAACACAACTCAAATACAGGAGGAGAAGAAATTTTTTGGTTTTTATTTTATTATTATTTGACTCGAAATTTAATGCTTGTGTTAAAGTTTTGAGCCATTTATCGATCCGAGAGACCAAACACATAGAGCACAGGGAGAGGGTATGAGAGAGAAGAAACAACACTACACTTAAGCCAAATGATATAATACGGGCTCTAAAAATCATCGATCGTTTGATTGCCTTAAATTATATTTTAGTTTTTAAGGGCTTCTCTTAAAATGAGATGAGA